>JAMKCH010034283.1:0-56016 GCA_023653785.1 Ophioderma brevispina
GATATGTAAACAAGAAGATATGCTTCATCAATTATGAAGAGGGCAAATCCACTTGGTCCGATTCTGCCTTAGAACGCTTGGAATGCATGATGCAACATGAATACCTTGGCTTCATAGCACATCTTTTTTCACCTTTAAAACGAAACAAATGGATTTTGCAGTGGTTTTCCTATTTTAAGAAAGACCTCGAGATTCTAGCCACCGTGTTTTTACCAAACGTTCATCGTTGTAAATCTACCACAACTGCGCTTCTAAAATATACACGTTGGCTTAGGTCTTGCTATCTGTCCGTGGCCTACCACTGGTTCTTTTATTTTCCAAGTCTGCCTGCTTTATTAGACCATAGTAGGCTTTTATCAGAAGTTTCTCTTTCTTTTTTGTCTACTTTCCGTGTTTTTTTTTGTTTTTTATTTGCCTCTAGAATCATAGATTTCTTGGGAATCCATAAAGAAGTTTTCTGATTGTTTGGTTTACTTTGGTTTGGTTTACTTTGGGTAATTTTTGAGCGATTTGAAGGCTACTAACTCTGCTAATGAAAGGAACTTATTAATCTGTGAAATACATAGTATTGCTGTCAAAAAAACAATGATACCACTTTATGACAATAATGAAGTTGAAAATGGATTTGTCAATATCTCAATAGCTTCAATTACAACAATAAAACAATCAATATCCCAATTTTGAGTATTGTTTAGAACATCATTTTTTCCACACAATTCTTACAAATGTAACCACTGCAAATCGGACCAATCCGAAATTGTCTCTCCTTTTTGACGAAGCATATCGTGTGTCTACATATCCATTGAAATGAAATAAACGGCAGATTAAAGCTTATTTAGTTAGCTTTTAAGAGCCAACATAAACAGACACCCTGCGTCCTTTAGTTATTTCAACATTGCTGTGTTCCGATTGTTTAACATTTTTTTTGGGACAGCCTGTAGTGTCCGAGTGCTAAAATACACCCCCACGAGTAAGTTAAGAAATGCTCTTGCCTACATTTATCATTGATTGGAGGTAAATTATTTTATAAACAATCATCGCCTTTAAAAACAATCAGCGGCGGACATCTTGAATATCTTTTATTAGCAATGTGACAATTAAAATTTCGTATTTTATATTTCCAATACATCTTATGGCAAGGGAATAACAGTCAACTTTAAACAATTGTAGCTTGTATTTTTTGGTTGCCACTCTGAAGTTGAAAGTGCATTTGTGATTTCCTACTTCAAAATGGCGGCCATCTTGGATTTTCACTTAATATTCAGCATGACTCTAAAGATACATTTGCTTTTAACTTTCCTACCCAAAACATCACAATTAGCACAAAAACACTAATTACCTTGCATTTTTGGGTTTGGCCTGTCTGTGTAAAATGCAATTGTAGAGTTTTTTAACAGCCCAATGGCGGCCATCTTGATTTGTCTCAAATTGCCAAGGGTTTCAATTTTACACCCACCTTGGTTCATTTGTATACCCTTTCAGAAATATAATCACTGAAAACATTACTTTTTCAGAGATTTTTGATCTCATGGCAAAATCAGGCTCCCCCTGCCGGACATAAGCAAAAAAATGTTTGTTTGCCGTAAGCTGACCGACCCTAAAAAAGGTGTCCATCGATTTTCTAGCGGAGAGCACAAACGGTAATTTTACATCATACGAATTCGACGTTTGTTTTTGAAATTTACTACTTAGTTTCTCCAGGCAGACAGGTGTGAATATTATTAATATGGTCCCTGGAGAACTGCCAGCGCACGCAATTAAGTGTTGGAAAAAAAACGTGTGCTTGGCCGATCGCCTATTACTGATTTTGCATAAAAATAAGAAAATGTTATGATCCCACTTTTTTACAAATCATTATCCAGTTTTAAAGAAAAAGAAATTTTCGCTTAGTTACTTACCTGGAGCTTTACTGCAACAATTTTGATTACAACTTTGGAGAAATTCAACCATTACCAAAATTGAAGGCAGTGGTTTCCCTGTTGTAGAAAGTCATTGGTGTTTAAAGGTGCTTGTCCGATCGTCTTTGTGACCCCCCCTGATTTACCCGAAGTAGTATAAATTTTGTTCTCGGAGAGACGCCATAGTTTTCTCATGTCGTCCCTGAAAGTTCAGCTTTCCAATCCATTTGTGTTCTCAAGATACAGGTAAAAATCTGGCGTTTTAATGGTAACCGCATATTAGCACATATGAATCGTGCGTTGCACTATTATATGCATTATCGTGTCTACATCAAAACCGAAGTTATTCCCCACGGTACTTGAATGTCAGTGTGTACAAGTGTCGGCTCTCATATCAAAGTAAGAACATTTTATACCAAAAAATCGGAACAAGCCCTTTAAAACAAAAATGTTTTTTTTTTTCCTCTCTCTCTGGCTAAAAACAGCCCAAACTCACCGTACACCCACCGGGCCTAGCCGTAACTGACGTCAATAACAAGCAAAACAAAAAAAAGCAGGCAAGCACCTGAGGAAAACCTTTCAAGAACCCAGTGTAGAGGAGAGGACATTGTACTAGCCTATTTTTGGAGGAAGTGGAGAGAGGAGAAAAGGAAGCCGAGAAAAGAATAGCCGCCATACTAGTAATAAACCATCCAGGAATAATGGAGTAGCATGACTGGTTTACCCAACCCCCCCCCCCCCCCCCCCCCCCCCCCCCCCCCCCCTCCCCCCACCCCCCCCCCCCCCCCCCCCCCCCCTTCTATCCATACAAGTTTGTGGAGTGGATTTTGAAATAACCAGCATAATTATTTACACCCCCACGCCTGTTGCTAGTCATGTGCAGTATCTGTTCAGATAAAGCACCTGATGATACAGTAAATGCGTTGGGTATAATGTGATTCGTACGCTGAACATGCTTCTATATTTTGTTTCGCCTTGTGTTGACGTGGCGTCCCTGGAAGTTTTCAGGTTATGAAGCCATGAAATACACACATGCTCTCTTTGCATGAATTCAGTTTATGTGCGATAACACTAGTTGGAATACAAAGACATGTCATGGCGTCACTGTCAACTAGAGAAAGAACAAAGTATGCGGACACTCGAGATGTCATGTATGTAAGTGATCCACTACTGGAGCTTCTGCGCCCCTCCGCAGAACATCCGGTAGTGGAGCATCTGCGCTCGAACGCAGAAAATCCGTCGGCGGAGTGTCTGCGCCCGAGCGCAGGAAACACCTCCGTCACTATATAGTGAGGGGAAAAAATCCTGCACTCGAGCGCAGAAAATCCGTCGGTGGAGTCTCTGCGCTCGAGCGCAGGAAACACCTCCGTCACTATATAGTGAGGGGAAAAAATCCTGCGCTCGAGCGCAAAAAATCCGTCAGTGGAGTCTCTGCGCTCGAGCGCAGGAAACACCTCCGTCACTATATAGCGAGGGAAAATATTCTGCGCTCGAGCGCAGAAAATCCGTCGGCAGAGGATCTGCGCCCGAGCGCAGGAAACACCTCCGTCACTATATAGCAAGGGAAAATATTCTGCGCTCGAGCGCAGAAATCCGTCTGCGGAGTAGGCCCTAGATGCGCTCAAGAACGGAAAACTATATAGTATAATAACAATAACAATATACATAATAACAATATCCACCAGCCGAGCTCGGCTGGTGGATCTTCTGCGCTCGCTCCGCTAGTGGAATTTCTGCGCTCGCTCCGGTGGTGGATCGTCTGCGCTTGCTCCGTTGGTGGATCGTCTGCGCTCGTTCCGCTGGCGGAGCTTTCAAAATCCATCGGTGGACTATCTGCGCTCAAGCATGGAAAACTTTGTAGTATAATAACAATATAGTACTGCGTTCAAGCGCAGAAAATCCACTGGCGGAGCTTCTGAGCTCGCTCCACTGGTAGATCTCCTGCGCTCACTCCGCTAGCGGATTTCATTTCATTTCAAAACTTTATTTCGATACGGTAAAATCAGATTCAACAAAGTTGTTCTTCTCCTGATCCGTAATTGGTACACAAGAAAACAACACAAAAATATACATATAAATGTTAACTTAAAATATTAAAAACAAAATAAAAAGTTTGTCACCCGTAAATGATACACAACAAAAAATCATAAACACGATTGGTTTTTAAAAAGTTACCGAATATACAGATAAATATTAAAATACTGATTAGGGGACAATAAAGATAAAATACACAAATGGTTAAAACTATACAATATAAAACGAATTATGATATGTACAGACTAATAATACAAAAACTATAATTCCGTAAAACAGAGTTGCAGTAACATGACGATCAATTGCAAACGGTGTGATATTTCGCTTTGAATTGAGATATATTGCACGCAAATTTTAGTGTATCAGAAAGAGAATTCCATAAGTAAGCGCCCCTATATGAAATCGATTTCTTTTTAAGTTCGGTTTTGGTCTTCGGGATGATAAGATTCTTGTATCCCCGTAAATCATAGCCAGACTCTTTAACATGAAATCTATTGAGAAGGTAATTGGGCGCTTGATTATTCATGATTCTGAACATAGTTAAGGCAAGATGGAAATTACACCTTTCTTGCAAGTTGTTCCAGTTAAGTGCATTTAAAACCGCAGTACTTGAGTCATATCTTGAACCCCCGATAAAAATTTTTGCAGCCCTGTTCTGCAACTTCTGAACTTTTTGTTGGGAGTTAACATTACATGTCCCCCATATAGTGTCACAGTAATCAAAATGGGGGGAAAGAATGCTATCGTATAGCATTTTGAGTGTGTGCATGGGGACATAATGCCTGGCTTTGTTAAGCATATACAAGACCTAGATTTTTTGACAATATGCTGAACATGGTCGTTCCAAGAAAGGTTTTCATCAATTATAATACCAAGGTGTTTGCAAGGATTCACACGCTTGAGTTTTGTACCATTAATATGAACATTGATGTCAGTATCGTTAATTTTAGCCAGTTTCTGTCTGGAACCAAGAATAATAAGTTCAGTTTTGTTGACATTAAGGCTCAACTTATTGTGTGCAAGCCATTTGCTAACTTTACAAAGATCATTATTTAGATTACGATTAAGTTCGTCAACCTCTTTACAGTTCGTCTTTACAAATGGTGTACATTGCAGTATCATCCGCATACATGCTTACGGTGGTATCCTTTGAAACATATTTTGGGAGATCATTTATATAAATGATAAATAAGAGGGACCTAATATTGATCCTTGCGGGATACCACAACGACAGATGGCTTCTTTTGACGTGAAACCTTTAATATTGGTACAATGTATCCTATTTTCAAGGTAATTCTTAAACCATGTAATACAATTGTCATCTAAATTATAACCTTTAAGCTTATCTACAAGAATTTTATGATTGATGGTGTCGAAAGCTTTCTTAAGATCCAACATGACCAGACCCACAAAATTACCTCTATCTATAGCACCATACCAGTCATCAGTGACATTTAGCAGAGCTGTTGATGTGCTATGCAAGGATCTAAAACCTGATTGGTAGCTATAAATTTTATCATCGAGGAACTCGTGAAGTTGTGAAGAGACAACTTTTTCACAAATTTTCGACAAAACCGGAAGTATGGCTATAGGCCTATAATTACTTGGATCGGCGTGATCCCCGGCTTTGTAAATTGGATTCAGCCTTGCCCTTTTCCAACTATCAGGAAAAATACCAGTTTTTTAAAGAAAGGTTGATAATATGGGTAATAGGATCAACAATGGAGACACCAGCTTTTTTTCAATAATCTTGCAGAGATGTTATCAACACCCGTTGCTTTGTTTTCATTTAAGGCATTAATATATTCAAGGACACACTCATGACTTACGTGTTTAAACTTGAATTTGCTCCCTACATTTGCATCCTTAGAATTACTGTATTCGTGATTTATGGGGACTTCATTAAAGTGGTTGTCATCCTTACTTGTATCGGGAATCTTGTCAGCAAGATTAGGACCTACATTGGCAAAATACTCATTCAAGGTATGCGAAATTACTTTTGGATCAGTGCTTTCATGATCGTCAACCTTAATATGACTTACTTGAGAACATTTACGTTTACTAGGTACTACATATCGTATGTGTTTCCAAACTTGCCGGGAGTTATTACCACTTTGAATCTTCTGCGCTCGCTCAGCTGGTGGATCAACTGCGCTCGCTCAGCTGGTGGATCAACTGCGCTCGCTCCGCTAGCGGATCTTCTGCGCTAGCTCCGCTGGTGGATCAACTGCGCTCGATCCGCTGCGCTCAATCCGCTGACGGATCTTCTGCGCTCGCTCTCTTGGTGGGCATCTGCTTGGTCAAAATATCAAAATACTTTTAAAATTTAAAAATTTGTTTTGAATGTAAAGAGTTTGGTTTTCAGAAACAGTTTTGGTTTCAATGCAAAAATAATGAGGATGTTGCCTCTAAAACAACTCATAATAACCCACCCGCCGCTCCGCTGGCAGATCTTCTGCGCTCGCTCAGCTGGTGGATCAACTGCGCTCGCTCCGCTGGTGGATCTTCTGCGCTCGCTCCGCTGGCGGAGTTTCTGTGCTTGGTCGAAATATCAAAATACTTTAATTAAAGAGACATGAGGAGATTTGCAGAAAGAAGCGCCCCCAATTTTTTTCGAACCCGGGTTTTTTGCATATTTGGAATGCTTTCCAATGTATTAGATCACACCTGAAGTAAATAAGCCGAATACGCCGTCTTTATGTAATAATATGATGGTTTAGTACTTTCTGTCGTGCACGACAGAAAGTCAAAGCACGGTGTTCTATGGGGACATTTACGATAGTCAGGCAAGTTCAGAACAATGTTTGCTGTTTTCTTTTGTACTTGTTTGTCCAATACACCTTCGGAATGTTCTTGGTAGGTGGTCTACAATCGATCCTGACATGTGCAATTTGAGAGAAATTCGTATCCTAAATAATCTCCTCCTGTCACTTTAAATTTGTTTTGAATGTAAATAGGTTGGTTTTAATAAACAATTGTATCTTCACTGTAAAAATAATGAGAGGATGTTGCCTTTAGAACAACTCATAATAACCCACCGCTCCGCTGTAAAACGTAATCATGAAGTTTTAGTAGGCCTACAAACAACGAAGCTTTTCCCTATATTTTCCAAAACTACTACTTTTATTTGTAAAACAATATTAAATATATGTCAACGTTTGTGTGTTACAATAAACGGCGCAATCTAATTGTGATCATGCCCGATGATGCCGTGAGTCGGTGTTGGGTGTGGTGTGTTGTGTATGTGTGGGTGTGTGTGTGTGGTGTGTGTAGGGGGGTGTGTACGTTTGAGTGTGCAATTAGTCGTATATGTTTTAATTAGGTTTTATTCTTTCTACTTTTGGATTCCAACAACTAGTGATAAATTCCGGGATAAATTAGGTGTTTAAGCAACAACAAAAAAATGTGTCAAAATTACAAGGATTCGGCCAAACAATAGGCGTCGAATATGGTATGTTTGACGGAAAATTGGGTGTTTTGCGAGCCTCCACTTCATTCATTTTGTTAGAAATTAGATTATAACAAACTCTTTTATTTGCCTTCAATATGAAACACAATTAAATATATAGATGAGGTTCTTACATTTTAAAAGGAGTTAAATATCCCCATTGATACTTATAATACTGGAAATGTATTAAGCATCAGAACCATCGTCATAATTTAATACCTTCGATGAAAACCGCACATCGCAATGACACTTAAATTATTTGCTATGCACAACTTCATTTTCCCCAATGGTACGACCACCAACACGCTGAAAAAGTGCTCACTACAGCTTTGTGGTAGTTAAAGGACCCGTGCCCGACGTTTGTGCCTTTCTGATTGGTTGAATATCTGAGTAGTCATAGAAGCAGACGGGGGAATTCCCGATACCGGGCAAATTAATGTGTGGCATCCTTACCGACCATACACCGAATTAAAGTGGCAGAAAATGCTTCCTACACAGATAGTATAGTACTTCCTCCAGTTGTTTTGTTCCATATTTTATCAAACTACAGTTTACAATGTATGAAAATAGGTCTATAACTTTAATATCATTGTTATGAGTGCTATTAAGTAAATATCTCTTAAATGACACGATAGACGATTGAAGAACAAAAATAACTAAAGGATAGGAAAGAAGAGTGGAAGGAAGAAGGAAATCGTAATATTTATCATTCTTGTTTATTTTTATCTTTGGGGGACTCGGGGAATTGCACCACCAAGCAGTATAGAAGTTTGCGCAAGAACATAGCCGTCATTAACTGCATATTAAAAACAGGGTTTAAAAACGTGGCGGAAATTTGTGTTAGGTATTAAACATGTCAACTACCTAAACACTATACCCCCCCCCACGTCAAATGCTTAAAAATGTTAAAATTTTGAACATGGTAGATATGGTTTAGAATTAAACACATATTTCAATGTTGTAGAAACGTGCAAAAATATTTAGAAGGTTGTTTTAATTTCTATATCACTGTTTAGCAGTGTATTACAATGAAACAAAATTGTTTCCTACAACAAAAAAACTATTTACATTGAAAACGAAATTGAACTTAAGTATTTGAAATTTTGACCACCAAGCCAGAGAAAGCGCAGGGGAAACTCTACCAGCGGAGCGAGCGCAGAGCGTCCGCCAGCGGAGCGGGGGTTATGTTGTTCTAAAAGCCAAATCTCTCATTATTTTTACATTGAAAATAGAGTTGGTTTTAATTAACAATTTTTTTACATTCAAAAAATTTAAAGTTTCTGAAAACGGGGTTGCATATGCCTAACAAGGAATCAATAATTAATCTGGTGTTAATTTCGTAACAAAACATGAAAAAGATGTCTGGCTTGAATGCAAACAGAGTCATGTGCGTATCTATATAAATAAACTTGTAAAAAAACGTTAAACTTATTCATTAGCAATGGCATTATTGCAAAGACTCTTATTTATTGAATCAAAAGAGAAAAGAATATTAGTAAATAAGATCATATTTACAATAAAAAAATCTATTGACATTGAAAACAACAGTTTACTCAAGAAATCGTATCCGGAGCGAGCGCAGAAGATCTACCAGCGGAGCGAGCGCAGAAGATCCGCCAGCGGAGAGAGAAGAAGATCCGCCAGCGGAGCGAGCACAGAACATCCACCAGCGGATCGAGCGCAGAAGATCACAGCGGAGCGAGCGCAAAACATCAACCAGCGGATCGAGCGTAGAAGATCCACCAGCGGAGACTGAGCGCAGAACATCCCCCAGCCGATCGAGCGCAGAAGATCCGGCAGCGGAACGAGCGCGGGTTGCGCGGAACATCCCACCAGGGAAGCAAGAAGAAGATCCACCAGCGGAGCGCGTGGGTATGAGTTGTTCAAAAGGCAAGGCAAATGAAATTCAAAGCGAAATCTTAAACGATGCAGTGATCTCATGTACTGCAACACTGTTTTAGGGATTAAAGTTTTGTATATGTAGTTTGTACATAGCAATATTCGTTTTATATGTATAGTTTTAAACCATTTGTGTATTTTATTTGTGTATTGTGTCCCCTTAATCCGTATATATGTAATATTTATGGGATATCCGGTAACGTGTAAAAACCAATCGTGTATGATTATTTTTTTTTTTTTGTTTTTTTTTTTTTTTTGTTTTGGTTTTTATCCTATGATTTGTTGTGTATCATTTACGGGTGACAAACTTAGGAAGTCACTTGTTTTTAATAGGTTAATCTTCAACATTTATTGGACTTTTTATGTGTTTTCATAAGTATCAAGTAAGGATCAAGGGAAGAACACTTTGTGAATCATGAGTTACAGTATCGAAATAAAGTTTTGAAATGAAATGAAACATCCTCTAATTATTTTTACATTGAAACCTAAAATTGTTTATCAAACCAAACTATTTGCATTGAAAACCTAATTGAATTAACGTATTTTGATATTTTGACAAGCAGCTGCCCCGCCAGCCAACCCGAGCGAAGTTATTCCACCCGCGGAGCGACGCCGGAAGCAGCAGCAGAACATCCGCCAGTGGATGGAGCGCAGAATATCCGCCAGCAGAGAGGTGGGTTATAAGTTGTTCAAAATGTAATATCCTCTCATTATTTTTTACATTGAAATGGAAATGAAATTTCATTTATACATATTGCATAACAATTGTTTATTAAAAACAAAACGATGTAAATTGCAAAATCATAATTGAGTTCGCCAACCGTGCCCCAGTGGATTACCTACTGGATTGGCTTATCTGCACTTGACCACCCCTGCGAATGTGACGGTATAGCACACGCGTTCTTCTAAGAAACCACCCAAACAGTTCCTTTCGGGAATACCATTGTCCCAAAAGATAAATGATTTTGTGTTGATGATATTGGAACACAAATCGTTATAATAAAACAAATGACAAAAAAATTTTTTATTTCACAAACAAGACACTCATATAGCTTTGCCGGGATAGGCCTATAAGCCCACCCGAACATTACCCCCTATCGTCACACGTGTTGTTCCGTAACAAAAAATCTTTGATTTTAAATCGTCCCGGTAAAAAAAGAATTTGTAAATCGAAATAATATTTTTATGCTTATCTTCTTTTATGGATAGAAAAGATGATCATACAAGCAGAGCAAGCGCATAAACCCGCCAGCAGAGCAAGCGCAGAACATCCGCCAAGGGAGCGAGCGCAGAACATCCGCCCGTGGATCGAGCCCGCAGAACATACGCCAGCGGAGCGGTGGGTTATGAGTTGTTTTCAAAAGGCAACATCCTGTCATTAGTTTTTACATTGAAAATAAATTGTTTATTTAAACCAAATTATTTGCATTGAAAAACATAATGATATTTTGGACAAAGCAGATGCCCCGCTAGCAAATGAGAGCAGTTGATCACCAGCCAAACGAGGGCAGAAGATCCACCAGCGGAGCGAGCGCCAGGAAGATCCACCAGCGGAGCGAGAGATGAAGATCAAACAGCGGGAGCGAGCGCAGGAAGATCCACCAGCGGAGAGCGGAGCGCGGAACATCCACCAGCGGAGCGGCGCGGGAACATCCACAAGAGGAGCGAGTGCAGAAAATCCACCAGCGGAGCGAGCGCAGAACATCCACCAGCGGAGCGAGAGCGGAAACGTCGCAAGTGGAGCGAGCGCAGAACATCCAAAGGGAGCGAGCGCCGAACATCCACCAGTGGAGCGGCGCAGAACATCCGCCACGGAAGTACTCTTCGCAGTACTATTATTGTTATATACGACAGTTACGAGCGCAGGATTTTTTCCCGCACCAGCGGAGCGAGCGCGGAACCCATTTCCCAAGCCGGAGCGAGCGCGGAACATCCACCAGCGGAGCGAGCGCAGAAATCCACCAGCGGAGCGAGCGCAGAACATCCACCAGCGGAGAGAGTGCGGAAAATCAACAGCGGAGCGAGAGCAGAACATCACAGCGGAGCGAGCACAGAACGTCCGCCAGTGGATCAACGCGAACACCCGCCAGCGGAGCGAGCGAAGAAGATCAACCAGCGGAGCAAGCGCAGGAACTCCACCAGCGGAGCGAGCTCAGAAACATCCACCAGTGAAGCGAGCGCAGAACATCCACCAGCGGAGCGAAGCGCAGAACATCGCCAGCGGAGCGAGCGCAGAACATCGCAGTGGAGCGGACGCAGAAACTCCGCCATCGGAGTACTCTCGCAGTACTCTATTGTTATATACGATAGGTTTACGAGCGCAGATTTTTTTTACCTCACTATATAGTGACGGGCGGTTTTCCTGCGCTCGGGCGCAGACACTCCGCCGACGGATTTCTTGCGCTCGAGCGCAGGATTTTTCCCTCATATCTAGTGAGGAGGTGTTTCCACGCCGAGCGCACGACACTCGCCGAAGGATTTCTGCGCTCTGAGCGCAGGATTTTGACCTCACTATATAGTGAAGGAGGTGTTTCCTGCGCTCGAGCGCAGACACACTCCTATGGATTTTCTGCGTTCGAGCGCGGCCAGGATATTCCTCAATATATAGGAGGACGTGTTTCCTGCGCTCCGGGCGCAGACACCATGCCGACGGATTTTATGCGCTCGAGCGGGGGGGGGGGGGGGGGGGGGAGGGTGGGTGCAGGATTTTTCCCTCACTAATAGTGAAGGAGGTTTTCCTGCGCTCTGGAGCGCAGACACCGCCGACGTGATTTCTGCGCTCGAGCACAGGTACTCACTATCGGATGTTCTGCGGAGTGGCGCAGAAGCTCCGGTAGTGGATCACTTACATAAACTCGAGATGTGAACACCGCAGCATGTCATGGATTTTTTCTCTTTTGGTGTGATGATAGAGATGATGAGAAATGAAAATCCCGAAATTGGAGCTCATACGCCATTCGTTTTCCCACAGACAGCATTCAGAAATTAGGGGGGTTACCATCAAAAAATGATTGCGATGCGAAAGATAATTTTGAGAAGGCCATACACTTGTAATGGAACCCTTCTCAACTCTGAAAATCACTAGCTGGGGAATTTTTATGCGTGTAGAATTCAAATCTGCATCCAAAATGTGATAGCCCCGTGACTTTTAAAGTTATTTGTGTGTTAAAAATGCAAATCTTTCATCTGGGACCAAGTTCGGGGGGGGGGGGGGGGGGGGTCAGGAACTCCGTAAGAACAATTGTTTATGTCCATTTTCTTGTATTAATGAAATTCACACTGCAGGAATTTCTACCAGTATAAATAATAAGCATATTAGGTAAGTAATAAGTGAGTTCCGCCTAAATTGAAAAAATCCTAATTTTGCATTTTGACATAGTTGGCCCCCCTGGAAAAATCAATGTTGAATGCAACATCACCCCTCTATTCTATAAGTTGATGATACATCATCAAAGACCTATTCTTGAAAGACACCAGCTTGGTGACTTGATGTCTTCATTCTTTTCGCACAGAAACTTGCCTGATAGCCCCATAGAAAGTTATATGGCGATATACACTGGATGTACCAATGACCTTCTGGGTCAAGGTAACCGTGTGTGGTAACTTTGATTCGGGTATTTGTTGGGAAAAAATTAAGAACACCAAAGCTAGGTCTTTCAAGGAAGGTGTTAATGATATATTCTCAAAATATCTGGAAGTAGCGGGGGGGATGGTGTCGAATGCCAACATGGTTTTCAGGGGGTCAAAATGTGTGAAAAAGTACAATTACCATTTCAAGGGGATGTTACCCCACTTATTAACTTATTCTAATGTGTTCATCATTTTATTGTTTAAGTTGGACCTATGTAACTTGATTGCCCAAAGATGGACACTAAAAAACTTCTTACTTTTGGAGTTATGACCCCAGACTGGCCCCGAAGAACAAGGGCAATATTTAGGCCTGTATTAATTAGTACAAACACGATATGGAACGTCCTGATGCCAAATGTGACTTCTACACCAAATATTATCCTTAGTAGTGATTTTCAGTTGTGGAGGGCTCCATTACGCAAAATCTGTGACTATATCAACATAGTCTCACATTGGGTGGCACTTTTAATGGTGACCCCCCTAAATTTCCAATTGCTCTGACGGGAAAACGAAAGGACTATGGACGCTCAAAAATTTCAGGTTTCATATCTTCATTATGTATCCCACCAACTTAAAGCGAAAAAAATCCATTCCGTGCTGCGGTGCACATCTCGAATGTGAAATGGAAGGGGCCCTATCACTCTAGTTGGCGGGTAGTTGTCAGTGTTTTTTACATTTTATAAGTTGAGCCAAAATTGAGAGTCAGTTTTATTGGTTTTACGGACATCAGAGAGCATCATCACTCCAACTGTTGTGATTTACAGTATCGTATTCATATACGGGTGCTATTGAAGTTTGTAAAGGGGTTCAAATGCAAATTGATGATACTGTGCTAAAAACCTCACCATGAGTTCCTGTAGTATAAGGATTAAGGAAAGGTAATCGTTTCCGGTATAGTATGGATCTTCAGGAGTATCAGCAAAAAGGTCAAAGGTGAACTTTGGCCTACAGGGGTAACCTATGACAGATTTGAAGAAAATGGTCTCAAAAATGATCCCTTACCCTTACATTTTTGCTTGCTTGCTTTTATTTCCTGCACCCCTTCCTTTTTTTGTGTTTTATTCTTACTTTCTTGCTTGCTTTTTTCATTTTCCCACCATATGTTCTTTATGAGTATTTGACCCCAGATAATTTAGATCTAATCAATCGGTATTTGTCATTAAAAAACATTAATAATCAGGGATGTAAGTCTTCTGGATTTATCCGGAATTTTTTAGGAATTCAATTGTTGTCCCGGATTTTTTTCTTGAAGCTAACAAATGCATTTCCACATTATTTTAAAAATTAAAAAAAATACTAAATAAAAAAGTAAACGAACACGTGTATTTTACCCTCTGCTTCTGCTAAGAAAACATCAACAGAGGGCGTCATCATCCTAGATCAACATGGTCGGTCGCCCAGGTCGGCCGTCAAGTCGTGTGTGTTGCTAAATAGCCATTCGAACCCGCAAACTCTGTTGTGGTCGAGGTAGTATCACATGGTATCAAGTGTAGTAGAATTTTGCAAATTTTGTTGCAGCGCATGCGTGTGTTCACGATCGGAAAAAATATCAATTGAGCTTCTTTTTTTAAATACCAAAATGGGAGTTTATCGAATGCAAACCTTAAGGGAATTAATGCTGAGTCGGGACAAGTTGGCAAGTGGAATGGGATGGAAGAAAAGGATAAAGGAGGATTGTTTTTTGTCGGACTCTCTTTCGGAAGATTTCCAGGACCAGTCCAGGTTATGCATTGTTATGCCTTGTGCCTATCCTACAATGCAAATTTAATTATGGAACGGTGGAGAAAAAGAGTAAGAAAAATTAAAATGATTCTGCAAGTCATTGGAGCTATTATTTAGTACTAAAATATTGAAGGTTCTCTTTTGGTAAAAAAATGCTAAAACTAAAGGGGCTTCAGGGGGCTCAACCCCGATCCCCACCAGGGGCTCTGCCCTGCACCCGCAGGGGGCCTGGCGGCCCCTGGACACACGGCCATTGTGTAGAATTTTTTTCTAAATCCCTGATAATAAGAAACCCCATGTCTTTGAATGCAGGAAGCCAACCATAGCTGCTGTTGTGAATGTTGAACAAAAATTGATGACGAGGATGACTTTGCACCTCTACGCCTAAGCAAATCATCCAACCCACTCAACCAAGTGGGAGCTAAAAACCAAAAAAAAAAAAAATAGCAAAAGGTAGGAATATGAGACAGCTAATGTAGTGATTTCATTTGGATTATGTCGACCATAGCTAAAGTCGCTGTCACAATGCCTTATAGCTCTCATACGCGCCAAGAGTTGCTGCGTGTAAGAGTTCCAATGAATCCCATCATGCTTAGTCTGGATTATTGGTTCTTCAGATTTTCTCCCAATGTGTACTAATCCTACAATCTCTGTAATATTCCTTTTCTCTGCATCAGACTACGCTCGCATTCCCACCAGACAGACATGACAGAACCATGACAACTAGCAAGGAAATTTCTCTCAATTTCCTGGCGAGGTTGTCTGGTTCGGTATGCCGGGAATGCGGGTGTAGTATGATGCAGGAAAAGGAAATTAGAAGAGTATGGTAGAATTAGTACACATTGGGAGAAATCTGAAGAACCAATAATCTCCAAGATACTAAGCATGATGGGATTCATTGGAACGCATTACACGCAGCAAACTTCTTGTGGCGCGTATGTAGACGCCTAAGAATTGTGACAGCGACTGAGCTATGGTCGACATAATTCAAAGGCAAAATCCACTACTAGCTGTCTCATATTCCTACCTTTGCTTTGGTAGTCCACTTGTTGAGTGGGTGGATGATTTCTTAGGAGTAGAGGTTGCAAAGGTAATCCTCGTTCTCAGGTTCAACATTCACACAGCAGCCTAGGTTGGTCCGCATTTCCAACATTCAAAGACATGGGAGTTCATATTTATCACGGGGATTTAAGAAAAAAATTCACAAATGGCCGGGGGTCCAGGGGCCGCCAAGGCCCCCTGGCGGGGTTGCCAGGGGCGAGCCCCTGGTGAGGAGAGAACGGGGGGTGGAGCCCCCTGAAGCCCTTTAGTTTTGAGCATTTTTTGAACAGAAAAACCTTCAATATTTTAGTACTAAATAATAGCTCCAATGACTTGCAGAAATCATTATTTCTTTACGTCTTTTTCCACACCGTTTCCTATACTTAAATTTGCATTGTAGGATACAACAGGCATAACATGCGCCATAACTTGGACTGGTCTGGAAATTCTTACGAATAGGTCCGAACAAAAAAGCCGTCTTTATCATTTTCTTCAAATCCAATTCACTTCCCACTTGTCCCGGACTTCAGCAATTAATGCAATTAATGTTTGCAGTTCGATAACTCCCATTTTGGTATTTAAAAAAAAGAAGCTCAACTCAAATTGCGATTTTCCGATCGTGAACACGCATGCGATGCACAAAGTTTGCAAAAAAATTCTACTACACTGATACCATGTTGATACTAACTCGACCACAGAGTTGCGGTTTCGCAATGTGCTTTTAGAATACACACACGAAACCGCAACTCTGTGGTCGAGTTAGTATCAACATGGTATCAAGTGTAGTAGAATTTTGCAACTTTTGTGCATCGCATGCGTGTTCACGATCGGAAAAATATCAAATTTGAGCTTCTTTTTTTAAATACCAAAATGGGAGTTTATCGAACTGCAAACATTAATGGAATTAATGCTGAAGTCAGGGACAAGTGGAAGTGGAATTGGATTGAAGAACAGATCAGACGGCTTGTTTTTTGTCGGACTCTATTTCGGAAGATTTCCAGGACCAGTCCAGGTTATGCATGTTATGCCTGGTGTATCCTACAATGCAAATTTAAGTTATGGAAACGGTGGGAGAAAAAGACGTAAGAAAATTAAATGATTCTGCAAGTCATTGGAGCTATTATTTAGTACTAAAATATTGAAGGTTTTTCTGTTAAAAAATGCTAAAACTAAAGGGGCTTCAGGGGGCTCCACCCCCGATCTCCCACCAGGGGCTCTGCCCCTGCACCCCGCCAGGGGGCCTTGGCGGCCCCCTGGACCCACGGCCATTTTGTAGAATTTTTTTCTTACATCCCTGATAATAATGAACCCCATGTCTTTGAATGCAGGCAGCCAACCATAGCTGCTGTTGTGAATGTTGAACCTGATGACGAGGATGACTTTGCACCTCTACGCCTAAGCAAATCATCCAACCACTCAACAAGTGGAGCTAAACCAAAGCAAAAGGTAGGAATATGAGACAGCTAATGTAGTGATTTCATTTGAATTATGTCGACCATAGCTAAAGTCGCCGTCACAATTCCTTATAGGTGTCTACATACGCGCACAAGAGTTGCTGCGTGTAATGCGTTCCAATGAGTCCCATCATGCTTAGTCTTGGATTATTGGTTCTTCAGATTTCTCCCAATGTGTACTAATTCCTACCATACTCTGTCATAATTCCTTTTCTCTGCATCAAGACTACACCAGCATTCCCGGCAGACAGAACCATGACAACTCGCAAAGGAAATTTTCTCTCAATTTCCTTTGCGAGTTGTCATGGTTCTGTCTGCCGGGAATGCTGGCGTAGTCTTGACGCAGAGAAAAGGAATTATGACAGGAGTATAGTAGGAATTAGTACACATTGGGAGAAATCTGAAGAACCTATAATCCAAGACTAAGCATGATGGGACTCATTGGAATGCATTTTCATGCCAATTTCAAATATGGTCAAGATATTTTAACTTTTGCCAAAGATTAAAACTTAACAGATCTATAACACTTTTAAAATCAGTCTGACATGACCACATTTGATATGATTTACAGTTACCTCAGTACCAAAAGTACTTCATTTGAATTTGTTTTAAGGAAATTAGAAGGGGTGTTCAGTTGGGCAAGGGTGAAAGAGTAAATCCAATCTGTTTTAAAGACACTATCAGTGATTATCTGAAAGAGTGAAAATATTTGAAATTAGCAGGAATAGTTCAAAGTGAAGAATAAGTCTCTAGAATTCTCATAAGTTACCTTTTCCTACTGAAGAATTAACGGAAAAGGAAGCAAACGGCAGTGTTGAAAGATACGAATCTCCATTCAATTACGTTTTGCAGTAAGTGTCCGAATGGACAGTAATGACTAGAATTTCCGACTTTGTCCTTATTATTAGGTTCCTTGTGGTCCTATTATTTGCAGGGTATGTTAGGATACCTATACTTGTTACAAACATTCAAAAATCTGATTTTGATTATTTTTTTTTTCGATTTCTATTTATCAAATCACGATAAGTGCTTTAAGTTCGTTATCTTTGGGGACCCTCCACTTCTTTCGTATTTGTCATTTGTCTCTCTCCAAACATGATAGAAATATTAAACTTCTGTTTTAATGGTTAGCCATGATATAAGCACAGTAGTGAATATGTTGTTGCAATATCATTATCACTTCAACCGTCACCACAAGTTTGTTTTTGTCAAAAACTGGTTGCTGAGTGTTTTGCAAGGCCTGCTCTCATATCAAGTAAGAGAAGATAATAACACTAAAATCACAACAAATAAAAAAATACCGTTACAAAAGTGCTCTTGTCAGTTTCTGTGGTTTACTGAACAGGTCTTTGCTTCGTATGTTTTAATTTTTCCGGAGACGTATCAAGAGACGGACGATGACACCATTTAAGTCATAAAGAAAATGAGATCATCTTAAGACAATGATGTGCATGTAAATTTTAAAAAATTTATTTTTAAAAAATTTTTTATGCTGCCTTGTGCCGTGTTTTTTTTTTTCACTTTTTTTTGGGGTGTGTCAGTTTTTATTTGCCTAGAAGATCTTATCAAATTGTGAATACGTATCATTGTCGCAAATCACATCACTAAACTAAACAAGATATTCTTTGGCTCATTGCTAATTTTGACTTCCCCAATGAAAAGTGTCCTGATTTACACACAGATTGATTATTAAAACATACAAAATTGAATCCGTTTCCCTTAAGCTAAAGGTGCGACTAGAAATTTCACATATCGGTGTCCCTAAAAAATAAAATCGAAAGTACTGCATTTGCCCGATGAAAAGCTTTTCCATCAATAATCACCCCATCTGAAAGATTAAGAAGCTGAGAAGTGTTTCCTTTGGTACTAATATAATTTCGTAGAGTCAAATACGAATTCAGCCTGTTTTACATTGAAATATACGCAATCAGAATCACATTTTCTCTTGATTTTAAGACATTTCTGTAACCAAAGTCAGAAATCTATTGAGTTGTCTATTCTATATGAATTACTATTATGACACAATATTTGGGTGTCTCAAATCTCTCGTTCACCTTAAAGGGTTGAATAACTTCTATATTAAAATTTCTATAAGCATTTTTATTCCGAAAATCCCAAGATTCCCTAAACAAACCCTATGTCTTTTTGTCTTTTCCCCCGCCCCGGGCCATGAAATTTTTAAAAAGTGGGGGCGTTTGTTATAGGTCATTTTCCAGTTTATAAGTTTTCCATTGTGACATAGCCATCACCAGCTTGGGAACAGCTTAACATTCCGGTTCTCCAACACAAACGATCAATGTTTGAACAAGCTCAACACATAAAAAATGGCTCCGTCACAACAGCACAAAACAGCTTACTGGCTTGCTAAATAAGTCCTTTTTGATACATCTTAACGTGACAGATGAAATGTCTTTCTTCTTCTTTGAGAATGTACACTATGAAAGGTATTTTTATTTTATTAACTTGACAACGAAATGGGCGAGTTATGCACAATTTGCTAGTTTATCACACCAGCATCTGCCGCCATTCTGCATTTGCTTATATCATATCTTCATGTATGGGCTTGATTTGTTGGTATTTTTAGGCCATTGGTTATATCAACTTTTGATGGGGAGCTTTTATTAGACAAAATGGTACTTGGTTATGTTATGAACTTTTGTTTTGTGATCCCTGTGCATTTACTTGGTTGTATCTCATTTTACAACTCTGGTTTGGGTTGAGCGAACAATTGTTTCCGACGTTATTCAAAATTTTGGATAGAAATTAATGGTATTTAAAAGCGTATTACGTGAGGAATATATTAATATACTCAGCTTTACCACCTTGCAAGTAACATAACATGTATTCCTATTTCGCCTTCTCTCATGTCATCCCATAATTTTTCTATGTGCTCTTGATAGGCATGTAAACATACACGGGTACTCAACTCAGGGCGTGTAACATAAGGAAATTGCGGTAGGCGTGTACACGTAGTGGTAAAAAAAGGCCAGCTTAAATGTCTGTCTGAAAAAAGGGAAAATGCACTGCATTAAACCAGTTAAGACTCACTTATGGTTTTGCTTCCCCTTTATGAATGCAATGTTTTTTGATTATGGTTCATACTAGATTTTAAAAACATTGCGTCCCAGTACGCAAATTTCTTTGGCTGAAGGTTGCAAAATGATATTCCTTATATATAAATTCCCACTTGCAAGTTTTATATCACAGGAAAAGAGCAGAGGGTTTTCTTTGCAACTGGTGTTGTTACCATAATCCGAAGCTAGACTGGGCCTATTGAAAACTAATTACCCTAATGACCCTTTAACTCCAAAAAGAACTCTGAAGGCGCCCATATTTACCCATTGGGACAGTAAGAGGGTTAGTGAACAAGACAAAGCAATTCCGAGCAATGTAGGTCAACATCTTCCAAGTATAATATATACTGGTCTATTAATTTTCACAAGACATTAGATCTGATTAATACTAACAAATTTAATTCCTCGTGATTGACAATTGTAAGATCGTGGCTAATTGTGACTTGGGTTTTGCTGTATCATAGGGGGTAACTGGCAATCTTTCTGATGGCTTTCTTTCCATGGATGGTATACGTGTACACATGGTACTCTTTCGAATAAAAGACCCATGTAACTAAGAGGATTACCGCAATAATACCTGCCTAGCTCAGTAGCTCTTGACCTTAGCTGTCCAAACATATAACTAACACACTTAGGTCAAATAGGAGCACGGCTGCTTTGAACAGCTGGCTCACTGGAAGACATATGGTGGCCATGGTGCACTGAACTTTAATCTTGCTAACCCTGGTCTTGCTAATTATGTCATCCTTCAGGACAATCAGTGTGTCCGAGCAAGAAGCTCTAGAATGCCGTCAATGACTCAAGATTGGTCACATCTCTCAATAACCATTCATACATTCCCGCTAAAAATTGTCAACCCCACCCTGGACTCGCCTCCTCGCCTGGCTCATCAATAGAAATTATAAGTCATATCAGGCAGGTCTCAAATTAATTTGAATTGACACAATTAAGACCTGAGTAACAGGTATGAATTTTGAAGTCCTTGCTCATTCACTGGTTAAACTCAATCTTATAGCAAATGTCAAAGTGACAAAAAAAAAAACACTATCAAGTTATTTTAAGCTAAATATTAGATAAATATTGGCAATGTTTAATACCCTAGATTTTGTTTTCACTCTGTTCTTTCTTATTTATCGAGAGGGAATTTTATAATGCTTTTGCTGATTTTGTATACAAATAAAACTCTGCAGAAAAAAATGCAGCACCACAGAAACTCCAGTGCTAAATCGGGCTACTCGCCATATTTTGTAAGCAATTGATCAGAGTTAGAGGGACAAAGAAGGAAAATCTTTTCAAGACTTACATGTGCATTTTCAATAAATTAAAAGACTTAACCAATACTATCAATGAAAAACCTGCAAATGTACCTAGTTTTGCTAGAGGGGTTAGGGTTTGGAATATATGTTAATCATGTTCTTGTAAGATTTTATTTCCCGACCTTTGGAGGGAAAAGGGGCTATCCTTTAATAAAGAACTACTTACATTTGTTGACTTTGTCAGACTTGGTTATGTTATGTTCCTATTCCCCTTTGCTAGCTTCCGTCCAATAAATGACATTGCATAATAAGAATTGCATAATATGGCTGCCTGTTGTAATAAAATTATATATTTGGTGATATTACATGTCTAATCTGTGTTTAAGATTTGAAATACACAACGATTAACTTCTTCAGTCTGTCTTTCTTTTAAATGTCTTATATGAGCATTTGGGTGTTTTACAGTAAAATAAATCATTGCCTATTATTAAAGCAACAGTGTTTTCAATACTACTTCAAGCCTGTCCAGTGATTTGCTAATCATAAGACTTTTTTGTGCCTAGCCAATGAGCTCATTATTTTTTACCAAAGAGTATCTTGAGTCACCCTGGTCTATGACCACCTACTTGGTGAATTCATGGTAAATGCATTTTGGTCTATAACAGTGGATTAATGAATGTTAATATGTCCATCTATCTGACCTCCTTCCATCCGTCAATACGTACACACTACCCCCACACACGCCACACACAAGGACGCGCGCACTACACCCACTACATACACCCATACATACTACATACTAACACATACATACTGGTAATCTCATTGGCAGTTGCATAAATGTCTGTACAGATAGAGGAAGCTTCCAACATGCACGATGGCGCTATTATGTCTCTTACTGGCATTTTACAACACATGTCTGTTAACAATCTAAGCTTGATCATGAATAATAGTCTTGCCCAGCACATATCCCTGCAGGCAATAAAATTTAATGCATAATTGCATGCAAATAGGCCAGGCATAGAAGAGGTATTCTGAAATTGATTTAATTTAAACAAGATATAGGGCTGCGCAAAACAAAAGAAAATACACCTTAATAGTTTTACTGTAGGTGGTAAGATCTCTGTATCAGATGTGATGAAGTAAAAGTTAAATAAAAGGTGTGTGTGCATAACAAACCAATTAAAAGTGCTGGTTTTCAATGGCCTTTTTTGTCTTGTAATGTAGTTGCATATCTAGCTAGTGTAATGTAATAAAACTGGCAGTGATCTCAAATGAATTAAATCTGGATTTTGTATAATTTTTTTTATTTGGAAAATTTAATTGGTTTCCAGGTCGGTAATGCTGTGAACATTTTGTTTTCCTTTTCGATAAGGTTTTTAATTTCTAGTGTATGGTCAAATGAGAGTTAGTGTCAGTATTTTTTTTATAATGCTTTGGCCAAAAATCAAAATGCATGCACCTTAAATTTGATGGTATCAGCTTTGTAAGGGGGCATGCTTTTTTGAGCTGCATTTTTGTTGGCGAGTGTATTTCTTTATTTCATGACAAAAAAAGTCAATGCAACAGTTTACTACAGTTGGATTTGCCAAATGTTGATTCAAAGAAAAGGGCAAGTAGGCATAGGGTAACATTTCATATAGAAGTATGGTGCAAATGGGGTATTAATTTAGGCGGTATCGCTAACTTTGTTCTTAAATACCCGTTTTATTTCTTCTCTTTCTCTGACAATTTGCTTCTTCCACATACTTGAACGGATTTAAACCACAATTGGACAGCATGGGTTTGTTGAACGGTTCAAAATTCTGCTTTGTTTGGGGTCAAAGGTCACGTAGGGGTCACAAGGTCAAAGTTATTTCCTGTGTGTAACATTTAAAAACAGTCAAATAGAAAATCTGTTTTTAAGCTCATCTCCAGGAACCTGATGGAGGTCAATAAGTCCATCATGACGTTCATGCACTTGACCCGGTGTTTTAGGGTCAAAGGTCAAAATCTCAAAATTACTGTTCCCTTCAAATCACGACTCACTACTCTTCCTCCTACAGATTATGTAACCTGCATCGTGTGAGTCCTGCCATATGAATTAGCTTAGACCCTGTTTACAAAAGTTAATGGTCAATAGGTCTATGGTCAATCATCTGGGTCACAGGTCAAACATAGTTATTGTGTGGTAAATTTAAAACAATGTCAAATAGAAAAGCTGTTAGATTAGAGCTCAAACTCATATGACCTGATGCGAGAGGTCGCTAAAAGTCAATTATGACTTCATCACTTGACCCCATGGTTTAGGGGTTCAAAGGTCAAATAACTCCCAATTACGTTACACTCAAATCACTACTCTCCTCCGACGAATTAAGCAACCTGATCGTGTGAGTCTGCATATGAATACTTGAGCCCCTTACAAAAGTTATGGGTCACGAGGTCAATATGGGGTCATGTGAGGGTCACAGGGGTCAAACATGGACTGTGTGGTAAATTGTTAAATTTAGGTCACATAGAAAATCTGTTAATCCCATCTCCTAGAACTTGATTAGGGGCCATAAAATTAATCATGACCTCATCACATGACCCATGGTTTTAGGGGTCAAAGGTCAAAATCTTCCACTTACCGTTACCTTCAATCACTACTTATCCTACAGATTAAGCAACCTGATCGTGTGAGTCATGCATATTAATTAGCTTGAGCTCCTTTACGACAGTTTATGGGTCAAGAGGTCAAATAGGGGTCATCTGAGGTCCCAGGGGCAAACATATTTAACTTTGTGTAAAAATTTAAATTTAGAGTCCAATATAAAATCTGTTTAGCCCATCTCATAGAAAAGGAACGTGGATAAGAAAAAGGAAACATAGGGAGATACTTGATTGAGAAGGTCATAAAAGTCATCATTACTTATCACTTGACCCATGCTTTAGGGGTCAAATGAGGTCAAATCCTTCAATTAAGTTGTGTACTTTCAATCACCACTTTGCAATCACCACCTTCCTCAGATGTTAACATATCGTGTGACTTATTATTGCATTATTACTTGAGTCATTTTACAAAAGTATGGGTAGATCATTTTCTGGGGTCATCTAGTGTTATTCTGTTCTGCCCCGCCTAACTTACACGTTCTCTTGCAAGAGCACTAAGGTCTAGTTACCTTGATTTCCGTCATGCGATGTAATGATTTTATGTCAGTATCGTTGAAGGAATGAATGGCAATAACATCTACCAGCAAAGTGGTGAGTCTTGGGTCATCGTGAGGCTGTTTATGGATTCGATATAGTGTATATTATTGCTTCCCGATATTGCTCCATGCTGTTTTACCAATTTCCTCCATGTAACACCGGAAATTCGAGAAATCAAAACTGTCAATTAGCTGTTACTATTCCAAATGACAATTTTGGTAAAGCAAAGAATTGGAAACCTGTGCACATACTCATGTCCTCAAACTAATTTCCTACAAATTAATTAGTAAACCTCCAAAAGGGGATTATTTATTTTCTTTATTTCCAGTGCAGTTTTGGCATTACTTTGAAAATTAACTTTACTTTTCCTGAATTTTTTTAATATTCTTTTTTGTAAAAATACGGCGAGGTTACACCAGTCCTGAACAGGTGATTCGTGGTGTTTCCTATCCCTCTATAGCATATTCATCCCAGCGATTACTGAGAGTTTTGATGCAGTATTCAAACTCTAAAGAGCTTATTGCCAACAGTTACGTTGACTGATGTGTTAGTCCATGATACCAAATGGGTTGTGCAGGACAATTAAATCTTCACATGAATTAACACTGCGTTAGACCTGGTTTAAGATCTTACAATACTCCTAAAAGGATATGAGTCACAAAATCCCCTCTAAAGTTTCTCTCTAAAATAGAAATTACCACATTAATGCCAAATATGACAATTTTACCCAAGAAAGGTAAATTCAAACTGAACATTGTCCACTCACAATTCTTTATGTCTTATGTTGATGCAGATTTCTGGTGTTTTTATTTTAGCAGTAGTTTATAGTTGCCAAACTTGGAGTGACTATCTACTGGTGTTTTAAAATTTAAACCATTTTCCAAAATATCTGTGAACACACTATTCAAAAGCCCAAAACAAATGCAAATCGTTGCTTCTGTGAATACGAAATTAGGAATTTGCAAAAATGTTTTAATACACGGGGGGGATATATACCTGAATTCTAAATTTCTTTGAAAATATTAAAGGAGCGTGTTCCGATCGCCTTTTGGGACCCCCTGATTTACCCGGACAAGGAGTATCCATTTTGATATAAGATGAAAAAGACCATAGTTTTTTATTGTCGTCCCGAAATTGAGCCCTCCAATCCATTCATTCCACAAGATATAAACAAAAAAAAAAACACCGTTTTAGGGTTAACCATCCAATATTAGCACCAGTTATTGAATAGGGCTTTGCAACATGCTTATTGAGTCTACTATCAAAACCGCAACCAGTTTGTTTCCCACGGTAACTTGATCGGGGTATGGCAGGTGCTAGACTCTCATATCAAGTAGAGACACAAATACACATAAATCGGAAACAAACCACCTTTAAGGGGACATATTATTGGTAGTAGCAATAAAGCTCATTAATTACACAAGCTCAATTCCATTAGGCCCTCAATTGAGGAAAATGTAATTGGGCTGGAGGTGGGGACTCATTAGTATTTATTATATAAAACCATAAATAAGATAGGCCAATAGGTTGTTATTGTTGCAGAGAATTCGAGCTAGTAAATAACATGTAAGAATCATTACAACAAACATGGTCCCATCACCCGTTAATTAAAAATTAGTACGGGCGCGGGCTGCTCCTTGTATGGTGATTGTAGACTTTGAGAGCTCTGATGTGAAAGTGTTCTCATACTTGAAACTTTTAAAACCTGGATTTGACATTCAAGGTCAAGACTATCGGACATACAAGTTGAAAAATTGACGTTGTTCATGCAGGAAAACATAATTATACACTTGCATCTTTTAAAAATTAGGATATATTAAAAGATAACCCTGGTCAAAAGTGTGTTGACCTTGACATTTTGCCATAGCATATTAATTTTAACACAAAAAAACAATGAAAAAGTTAAAAAATTATACATTTTAGATTCCGTATGATAAAGGGAGTAATTGGACATGTATATTGATTCAACAGTTCCCAATGTTGACTCCTGTGTCAATCTTTTTTGCTTCTACCCAAAGTGCCAGAATATTAAAGCAGAAAGCCCAAGTCAAAATTGTTAAACAGATATCAGGGAACTCCAAAACCCCTTCAAATCTTTGTTCCAAGAGTTTGGTCATCGGATCTATGCAGGCTGCAGTGGTCCTCTATTTTCCATGTCCTAAATAAACCTGGCCATTTGATTCTGCATTGTTTGCTTTTGTTTTGTTGGGAAACTGCTTCCAAAGTACACTATTGTAAATGTGAGTGAATAATTATTCATGATTTGTGTGTAATTAAATAATTCTGCTGGTTATTTTGTTTGTCCAGTATGGGACAGTGTAACATTGGCTTTTTCATATGCTGAAGTTTTATTTTCAAGCAATCTTAGATTTGTATTGATGTGGCATAAAAAATAGTACAGTGCAAAAATATTTCTTATTTTGGGTGTCATGCAGCATTTTATTTTTGACCACTAAATATCAGCAAAAATGGTTTTCATTTTGATGGAAAAAAATCCAGTTTTAATCAAATACTTGCAGTCAAAGGGCCGTATTCTCAAACGATGTTTAAAATAAACGGTGGTTAGGCCTAAACTGTGGTTAGCTAAACTCACTGTTTAAAAAAATGCAGGTTAAATATTTTAACACGTCGTTTTACTAACCACTGTATTTCAACGCCGTAAATATCATCCACCGAACTGTGACTTATCTTCACCTATATCATTACGTGTGCGTGAACAATATTTATATGCCAGACAATGCCTTCCGTAGTTGTAAATGCAACTCATGAAGCCCACAGGTAAATTTCAAGAATGATGGAGACAAAAACCCGGGCCTATTTAAAACTGTTTTATGTCGTTGTGACGCACTTGCTGTCATTCAATACTATAACAGATAAACACGAGCATGAAAATAGAAGCAAAGGAAAAATGGACGAGAAGAAATGAACTGAGGACTCGGAAAAGAAAGATAAGAGAAATAAAGGAGGAAAACTGGTCTAACCACGAGTATCACATAGAGCTGAAAATATCAGGCATTTGATGAAAACGTGAAGTTAAACACGCCTTAAACTACCCCCGGACCAAGTCTAAGTTTAACAACGTTTTAGGCATGTTTAACGATGTTCGGCTAAAATTTAAACAGCGTTTAAAGTTAACCATGCTTTGAGAATTGCGTTTATTTTAGCGGGCGTTTAAATTGCGATTTAACCAGTGATTAGCGTTAAACATCGTTTGAGAATACGGGCCATTGTATTTAAAGGGACATTTTGTGCCCTATAGCCTCATCTTCCGACTTATCTAAAACAACTTCCGCTTTTAGTGTCATCCAAACCATTGGCCTTGGTGTTGTATATGTGTTTATAAATATTACATGAAGATTTATTACATATTATAAATTTTGTATATTTTTTGTCGATAAATTTGCTACAGATATTAAAGCACATGGCCTATGGACCACATGTAATATGAACACTTGCTTGTAACACCAAAGCAGATAAAAATCACAATCAACTGAAATTTTGGGAATCATAAGAATTCTTGAGAATATAGTAAACCATTAGCAACACAAAAGGTGTCAGAGTCATAAATGCACTTGGATCAAAAACATCTTGTTCATCAATGAAAGGTTTTGTATAACTTGGTTAAAACAGGTTTTCTATTTCATGAGTGTGCATACATGTACAAATGAAGTTGTATTAGCATCAAAGAGTTAAATAATGGCATATCAGTTTATCACTTTCAGTTTCAACAAAGCTTAAGGCCCGTATTCTCAAACGATGTTTAACGCTAATCACTGGTTAAATCGCAATTTAAACGCATGCTAAAATAAACGCAATTCTCAAAGCATGGTTAACTTTAAACGCTGTTTAAATTTTAGCCGAACATCGTTAAACATGCCTAAAACGTTGTTAAACTTAGACTTGGTCCGGGGGTAGTTTAAGGCCTGTTTAACTTCACGTTTTCATCAAATGCCTGATATTTTCAGCTCAATGTGATACTCGTGGTTAGACCAGTTACCTCCTTTATTTCTCTTATCTTTCTTTTCCGAGTCCTCAGTTCATTTCTTCTCGTCCATTTTCCTTTGCTTCTATATTCATGTTCGTGTTTATCTGTTATAGTATTGAATGATAGCAAGTGCGGCACAACGACATAAAACAGTTTTAATAGGCCCGGGCTTTTGTCTCCATCATTCAACAAATTCTAAAGCTCCTTGCGTAACACGACATTTTTGAAATTGACCCGTGGGCTTCGTGCGTTACATTTACAACTACGGAAGGCATTGTCTGGCATATAAATATAAGTCACAGTTCGGTGGATGATATTTACGGCGTTGAAATACAGTGGTTAGCTAAACGACTTGTTAAAATATTTAACCTGCAGTTTTTTAAACAGTGCGTTTAGCTAACCACAGTTTAGGCCTAACCACCGTTTATTTTAAACATCGTTTGAGAATACGGCCCATAATTTCTAATGGGAGTTGTCTCCAAATTTGGATTCTAAATTTTGCATATGGATTCTTTTATGCAAGAATATATCAAATTGCAAATAGATTTATCATGGAAAGAAGGTCATTCGTTGAAGATGGTTCAAGCAAAGGAACTGGCCACAAACCAGTTGGTTGCATATAGGCCCTTCCCTGGAACATTGGGAAGCTGAAACAAAAAAGTGCATTATTGTCTTATTATATTTGCTTACTATTCATATCGTAATTAAGTAAGATACATATGCATGTGTATATCCCCTTCAAACTTCCATTGTGTGCTATTGTTAGAACCAAAAAGTATTGATATTATTAACTTAAAACACTAGCAATTTGTGGACACAGTACACATGCACACACAAACATACGCACATGCATATCACACCCTCTCTCTTATGTGTTTACTTGGTACGTTAGAGCTGAAATACAATTAAGTCTTGGTAGATTAATTTGTGGCTATAGTCCATTTCTCTACCTCAGTGATGTCATAACCCTGACGCGATGCAGCTTTTATGCACACGTCAAGATATGCCGTCTTTGTGCGTGCATGTAAAAATTCCATCGCTTTAAGCCATCGCGCGCGGTTTACTGGTGCGACCATCAAAATTCGGGCTGACGTAGGAGGTAGAGAAGTGGAGTATACAAGCAATAGCTTAAATTCAGTTGATAAAATATTCCAATTTATTTATGAAATATGTCTGTGTGCTTGCTGTATTCCATCTAAGTTATCTATTGGAATGAAAAACCCTGAGACTCTAATGGACAACATTGGTTGGTAGAGTTATTGACATTATGCTTTGCAGGCATTTCTAATCCAAACTTGTCTGGAAATTATAACGGCCTAATACCATATGTTCATTGATATGTAAATATATGGCATATAATATTGAATACACATGTAGAATATAAGTAATCTGTGTAGCACCATGAAGCATTCATTTATGTATGATAAACCAGGGTTGCCATTATGAAGCCTATGCCATTAAACAAACCAGGTGTTGTGAGTTAGAGTAATGTATGCTGCTGGAGGGTTATCGCTAGTTCAGGGTGTATCAAAAAGATTACATGAAGATTTTGATTTGAAGTGTAAATTCAGAAGGGTTGGAAATGACTCTTTATAAATGTAATCAACATTATTATAGTACTCCAGGTGGTAAAAGATGCATAGCACACATTCTTGGACAGGGGCCAACATTCAGTAACAGGTGTGGGTGGATTCCATTTCCATTGTTATGCAAATATCCCTTCAAAGCATCAATAATTTGTTAAATGTTTGTGATTTCTTTAAGTATGAGCAGCAAATTAAACTGGTACAGTAGAATCAGGAATGTACAATATTTGTATTCCCAAACAAGAATTTTAGGACACTTTCCATATTTTAATGTTCCATCATGAAAGAAAACATTCATGAATTAAAATCTTAAAAAGGCATTCTGTGACATCATTCATAGTTATGTCTATCATAAGTGACATCCAAATATTCTTTCTCTCTAATGCATAAAAGGGAAAGAAGACTTGATATAGGGAACTACAAATCTTCTCATTTCTGAAGATTTACAAAAAGTGTCATGAGTTCCTGAGAAATATGAAAATTATATATATTTACACTGTGTGTGAGTGATATTATTCTACATGTAATTTTTTTGAGGACACCCTGACAAATATATCTAAGGAAAGCATTATTGAGGTAACATTGATACTGCAATGATGTAATCCTAAACAGCCACCACCCCCGTATCTGCAATACGCACTCACTTTGAGCGAGTAAAATTTCAATTCTCTTGGCACAGTTCAGTAACCTTCATTCACCTATGTATTTAGAAAATACACCCCCTGGTTTTTGGGTATGATATGATACCCAGATAAAACATGGTCAGTTCATGTCAATGTATGTACAAGTACAACCCACTGAACTATGCCCTTGGTGGATGAGCGTATTATAACTCATAGTGACTAGGTTTATATGGTAGGTTGTCTGTAGAATGCCATCTGGATCATAAAATTGGCATAAAATGTGACACTGAAGGTAAAAATCTGTAAGTGCCAATTACAAGCTTACTCAAGAGATTTCAAAATATATAATATTTGTGCATTCATTTAAAATAGTTCATTATAATTAAAGATAGTTACCTGAAATGCCCAATTCCAAGGTTTGAGAAGAATCAGATTTTTCATTTTTGTCTTGTAAACCTTTATGTGAAACATAACAGTTCCATAGGATACTGTGTATTATGAAAATTCCAGATCTGAAATATTATTACAAAGTTGTGATTTTCTTTGTGAAGGATATCGATTTGAGCTTAGCAATTTCACACAGTAATTTGTATGTATGTGAAAAAGCACTTTGTATATGCCAGTGGCAGAGCCAGAGGGGGGGACAGTGGGGGCACGTGCCCCCCCCGACTACAACGTTCTGTCGGTATATAATGGTCCATCAGTACATTTGTCTAAAAGCTTTGTTTTTAGTGTGTGGTGCATGAATTTTAAATACAGAGGGCTTCATAAATATTGGTTAATGGTTAATAACAACTAGTCAATACTACTTCTTAAGTCGGCGATAATGGTTTTCTCGTGACTCAACCCCCCTGCTCTTCAGATTTTGAAGGCGACGGTTAAAAATTTGGGGCAACCGGCGATCACAGCTTGCCAAAAAAAAATGCTGTCAGTACAACACACTTGTCGGTACATTCACAATATGTGCCCCCATGTCAACAAAATCCTGGCTAGGCCACTGGTATATGCAACAAACATGATTTGTTAGAAATTGAGGGCGCTATCGTTGCGAAACCACCAAGTCGGCCTTAAAACTGCCCAATTTGTCAGCATTAATATTATAGGGAGTCAATCAGGCACAATGTTGGGTGACAACAAGTGTTTGGTGTTGCAAAAAACTCATTAAAAGTATCCATACAGTTATGGCAAAAAGAGCTTGAAAAACAATTTAAAAATATATATTGTTTAAAAATGTTTGAGTGTAACTCAAAATGAAATGTTAGATTCACACAATTTTAAATCCAATTTAAAGCTTCTCCAACCTTATTTTTTATGGCAAAGTGCTTTAATGTGATTTATGATTTTACTTAACAATGAAATTGGCATAAAATGCAAAAAGGGGCAAATTGCAATGATATCTTCATATGTATTGGAAGCTTTTGTGTGGTGCAATATCACTGTGTGACTAGTGCATACTGCACATGCACGATACTGCACAATACACAAAATATTGGCCACTCGGTCAATACTGCCCTTTACGTTTTAGAACTGTTTTTTCAATTCATAATTCTTTCATAATAATAATAATATTAAAATACTTTTATTATTAATAATAATATTAATAATAAAGTATTAATAATAATTCAATCAAATTAGCCTCAAATTAGTATCATGCATATAAGTCATCTCCTTCTAAATACAGTAAGTAAAATAAATACTAATCTGGATTTTATTCAGAAATATTGTGAAACCTTTGATAGGTGGGCACTTATTATGGTTTATATTAGAATTATAATAACACTGCAATATGTATTGGAAGCTTTTGTGTGGTGCAATATCACTGTGTGACTAGTGCATACTGCACTTGCACGATACTGCACAATACACAAAATATTGGCCACTCGGTCAATACTGCCCTTTACGTTTTAGAACTGTTTTTTCAATTCATAATTCTTTCATAATAATAATAATATTAAAATACTTTTATTATTAATAATTCAAGTATTAATAATAATTCAATCAAATTAGCCTCAAATTAGTATCATGCATATAAGTCATCTCCTTCTAAATACAGTAAGTAAAATAAATACTAATCTGGATTTTATTCAGAAATATTGTGAAACCTTTGATAGGTGGGCACTTATTATGGTTTATATTAGAATTATAATAACACTGCAAAGCAGACTTTGATGAATGTAAGATTCACATATGTGCTCTGAGATTGCTTTTAGAGCAAAATTTTAGTGTCTTAATTTTGTTTTGGGATACTAAAAAGTATCCAAATAAATTGTATATTTGGTTGTGTTAATGATCCTATATACTAATTTCTTTATTTTCCCCCTTAAAACAATAGTGTATCATATATTATGGCACATGTATACCATCAATTCTTTATGTTGAAATTTGCCGTGGTTGAATTGTGAGCTACCAGCAATAGCTGAAAAGACCACTTATTTAACAATGCATTGTCATGTTGTATATATGTATGGGTGTATATGTATGCATACAGAGTTGTAGGTAATCATAAAAACATGATTTACAGATTTCTTTCTTAGGAAAAAGGGATGCATAATAAAATGAATATATGGGCATACCATTATTGGCATGTTCACAGATCTGGTTGTTACCATACCCTCTTTAGTTTTGTCTATAGTTCTACAAAGGACCACCAAATAAACCAATGCTGAAAATATCAGTTGATTCTGACACCCTATTTAATCTGAAAATAAGAGATTGTTTCCCTATTTTTGAGCAGGGTTAAAAAGAAAAAATACTGTAAAAGTGGAAATTTTCACACTACATTAATTTTCGCACTTTTCGCACACTTCTGAGCTAGCGCGAAATTAAAAACTCGCGAAAATGTTTATTTTGTGTGTAGGTCTATGTAGGATAGCTGAAAAGAGCAAATTAAAAACAAGCAAAAATGTTAACAATTACAGAAACGCGAAAAATTACACACGCGAAAATTATCACTTTTACAGTATATTCCCATGAAGCAAACCAAATTTCCCAGAATGGAGAACAGGTTTCTTGTTATTTCTTAAGCTTTTATTTTTGGTAAATGTCAGAATTTCCCTCAGAATTCCAAAATTTCCTTTAAAATTCAAAAAATTCTCTCTGTATTTAGATATTTTTCAATAAAATTTTTGAAATTTCTAAGCTTTATAGATTCTTTTTTTATGGGCATGTCATTTGAGAGTATTTATGGTAGGTTTAAGTATACACTTGAAAATCTGGTTTCATCACAGCAATTGAAGCCATCCTTTTCATGAAATCTCTGGATGTCCCTATAACCCCCCTGAGGTCAATACTGGCCGATTGTATTGGTTGTACACAGAGTTATATGTTGTATTTAGCCAATCAGACACATGGTGAGAAAGCTAGGTTTGTACAGATATATAGAACGTATATTTTGATTGGTTACTCAGAGGTGATATCATGTTATATCAGGTAAAGAACCAATCAGAGATAATATAAGAAAAAGTGGTAGATCTCAGGGGGTAGGTTCGACAGGAAGAGCCATATGGAGATGACTGGAAATCTAAGCATTAAAAAACATTAAATACTATATTGTGGTGGAACTAAAGAATATATTTTGCATATTAGTCTTATCTTCATTCTGCAGTTGCAAGGACTCATGCAACTGAGGCAAAATGATGTTATTAAAGCTTTCGTGTGCGGTAGTATATGATATGTAGAAAACTTATTTATTCAGAATAGAGTTTATAGATACACCAAAGCTAGTGTTTTCTATGTTCTGCTGTATATAAGAATGTGTTTGTTATACAAATGTCAAAGTTAACAAAGTAAGGAATGTACAGGGTGAATTAAATGCTTTTAAATCATCTTTCCTTAACTCTTTTCCTTTGTTTCTGTCATTCAGTGTACAGGATTAAATGAACTAAATACTGATAAATCGCATTTCTTAAAGGTGCACCAAGAGATTTCACATTATCATAATGTCCCTAAAAATTGAAAGCTGTGATTTTTACACTAATGCAATGCTTATCTTCAAACATACCTTATCTGAAAGAGTTAAGATTAAAGGCACTATCAGTGATTTGCTACATCGGAGACTCAAAAAAATCATCAAAAATCAGATTTTTACATGTCTGTAACAAGGATAGGTATCCTAACGTGTCCTACAAGTGGTAAGACCAAACGCAACCTAATAAGGACAAAATCGGATATTTTAGTCATTACTGTCCGTACGGACACTTACTACTCCACGTAATTGAATGGGGATTCATATATTTGAACAATGCGTTTTTTTCCCTTTCTGTTACTTTTTCAGTTGGAAAAAATAACTTACGAGGATTCTACACACTAACCTACACTTTAAGACCATTTTCTAATTTCAAATTTTTTTACTACTTTCGCTAGATCATGATATTGCCTTTAAAGATACCTTTAGTACAGGAAAGGAGAATTTTTAATTAGTATTTGCTCCCATACAAATTTCCAGCCTATGATTTATGTGAATTCAACAACTTAATTTAACTTTGTATTCACTTGGTAATTTCTGTATGCAAATATTAAGCAAGAAGTAATGAAATCTAGATTAAGGCCAGTCACAATAGAATGAATGCTGCCGTTAACCCAACACTAATTGCAACAGCATCAATTCCAACAGAATTGATTGAGAATAATACCTTTAAAAACACATAATCAAAGTCTAACTAAAATTCAAAGGAGTGGAACATATTTTTTAAGTGGGGTAAGGTTTATAAGGGGTCAAAATATGAAAATTATCAAACGAACGCTTTGACAGTATGCCACGTTTTTCGTTACATTTCCAGGATTAAAAAAAGGTATAGTTTTGCCATATCTGCAGGTTGTATTTTAATAGTTATGAGTCAAAATAGGTTCAAGGTCACAAATGTGGGTACATTTCAGATATACCCCGTTCCGTTTAAAAATGGTGTGCAAATTGTCGTCTAATGGTACATAACCCGAAAATATACTGGTTTCCCATCTGATATATTTGTTGCATAATGGAACGCAACCTGTGACTGGGTGGTACAGGTCTATGGGAGGTCACTATCTAGCTCTTTAATTCTTATATAGAAATTCAAACAAAGAATATATTTACTTTACTTATCTAGTGGGACAAATTAAACAGTTGACAACCAGTCCGATCAAAATCTGAGCATTCTATGAATTTTACCATAGGATGACGCTTGAACTGTTCTTAGCCTATTGTACTAAAACTATACGCGTAGATAGGGCAAACTATACTTTTTTTAAACCTTATTAGTAGTCCCATAAATTGGTACATCCATTTTAAATCAATTCGAACAATTCTAATTGTTTACCCCTGTACAAACATTGCTCTTTTCTACATGTTCAACTAGGTTGATTTTGGTAGACTTTTAATATCATTATTTTTTGGACATTTCAGAGTATATTCACACCAAAATGGTTTCTGTTGCAATTTGTTTGGGTCCAATCATACAGTATTGGCCTATAGGAAATTTTTATAATATTTGGATACAGAGAAATCTCTTGGTGTGCCCTTAAAGGAAATATGCAAATTCTAATATTTGGAAAATTTTGGTATGGATGGAAAAGCTTAAGTAACGTAGATGACATTAAATAAATAAGTTGAAATTGTCCCTCATTTTGTTGAGTATTTTTGCCCTTTTAATTTTCCCGCCCAATAGCTTACTTACGACCGAAAACGATTCCGACAACTCCACATTAGCAGGCAAATGGTGCGTCCAAGTGATTGATTATCATCCATAATTTACGTTGTGACCATCATATCGTGTGTTGCCACTTCATAATATTCACACACAACTCAATGAAACAAATATTCATTCGTAACTTATTTTCTAATTTTATTATTTTCCTGAATCCATCAATATTACAGTGTCAGCATAACAATTCGAGTCAACACAAATGTTTGGTCCTCACTTACGTCACGGAGGAGAGCAAAACTGGGCGCTTTGATCGATGAAGCGTGGCGAAAAATCCGCCTGTTTTCTCGTATGTCAAAAAAGCAAAAATTAAAATGCCTCTATTTGTTAATTTTACATCAAATTGTATTATTTTTCGGGAATTTGTGAGTATGTACACTATAGTTAGGAATGTAAGTAACAACTGAGCTTGACACAAAAAATCTTGACATATTTCCTTAAAAGGATATGGTGTTATGTCCTAAGTTCCCTCTTAACATTTTGAGGGGAAAAAAGTAGTCTCCAGCATCAGGGAGTATCCAGTGTATTTGTCAAAAGATACCAATATACTATTCAAAAATATAATTTTTGTCCTAAAATTTAGTTACCTTTAAAGAATTTCTTGGACTGAAATTCACACTCTAAAAACAATGACATTAACAAAAAGGCCATAAAGTTCTGAATTTGCAATCTTTGACATAATTACAATGCAAAACGTATACACAACACTTTAGATCACAATCAAAAACTACTATGGCAAACTTTGCAATATGTTCCTTGTTTCAAACATTTGTCTACAAACACTTTAGATCAAATCAAAAACTAACTACTGGCAAACTTACAATATGTTTTCCCAATACCCTACAAATAGGCTATTACAGCAGAATCGTGCATAAACATAACCTAAATATCCAAATGGAAACACACAAAATGACGTTCATCCAGTAGCAACAAAGTCAATGATGACATCAGCTTAATGTGATGCAATCTTTAACTGCACAATCCGAAGCTATTTATAGTACTTAGCATTTCTTCGTAATGACCTCAAATATTTTGACACACCAAGAATTTCACTCCCCCCCAAAAAAAATTCACACTGCCCCCCACCCCATTTGGGCCCCCCCCCCCCCCCCGAAAAAGGTCTGGTGAGCCACTGCAACATGACACAAGGGGAATTTCATTTTTCTCTTGCTGATAAATAATGTACTTTCTTTTCTTTAATACATTCAATATTAGAGAAATTTTTTTTAGTAACCAAAACAAAGGATACTACAACCATACCGAATTGTAGCAGTAAAGAATGTTGACTAGCTAGTATTTCCACAGATAGCTTGGATGTTTTCAATGGAAAGTATCAGGATGAAAAACCAAGCACTTATTTCATTAAAATTGTTTTATTTGAACATAATTACCTTTGAAATGGAAAATATCATATTATCACAGCATTGGAGAAACAATGCATCTTAATCAAGCACACATTTGCCACAAAAGTTTTTTTTTGCATCACAAATGGGCCAAACTTGTATCAAGAGATTAGCGAAAAGGCCGGGGATTTGAACCCAATTCAATATCAACCCCATCAAAAATGTAAGAAGTCCCACTGAATTGAAATCTATATAATAACCCGATATATAATTAATTAAACGCCGTTTTGTCCCAAATAAACAACACTCTTGAATCAAATGAAGAAATAAAACCCACCCACAATTTATTTGGCCCACTATCATTCACCAATGGTTATGTCCCCGCCGAAACGAGTTCGGAACGGGGACTATGAAATGCGGCAGGTCCGTCCGTTCGTCCGTTGTCCGTTCGTCGTCTGTGACAAAAAATTTAAAATAAACCCATGTGTATACCATTTATCTGGAGTTCGTGAAGGTGACATGATTGTGTAACTTGGTGGAAAACGGAAAGAAGCGGGTTGGTGAGTTCGAGCTCCCTTCCTAATTAGATGGGCAGTGAAATATGCTAATTAAGTTACCTAATTTGCATAATTTTGAGAATTTTCCTGCAAGGCCTGTTACAAGTTTTCTGGAGTCTGTAAGGCGTATAATTCACGGGGGTGATGAAACGCATTCGACAAAAACAGTCGTCCGTGTGGGCCGCTGACATTTTGAAATTGCACGGAAAATTATCAGTTTGGGCTTGTAACACACATAATGTCAATTCGATACAAACAATCCTCCAAACTATCAGTTGTTGGACTTTGGGGTGCTATTGGGTGGTTAAAATTATGTCCATCCAGGGCCATACAACGAAATGAAAATGACACATCAGTGTCTTGACTTTAAATAAAACCGCCTCAATGAATAACTCTTTTCACCCTAAGCGCGCCATGCATTATGAGAAAAAAAAGAGTAATCGGAGCACCATTGATCCAGGTACACTATTTTACACCTGGCCACCTTAACACATACCATTAATTTGTATCACTACCGATTAGTGTATATGCAAAAGCGGCACCCACAGTATGTAAGCGGAGGCAGCCATTGGCTTCTATATTGTTGGTTACTCTAGGTTTTCTTGTGGTCGGCAAAACATGCGAGACGGTGTTTTTTGTATTTCTAAAGATAGTTAAACCGTTTGGCCTCTCTATCTATATAGAACTCTTGTGTTATATTTATGTAACTTGGTGGAAGAAGCAGACTGAAGAGTATTGGACCTGATTCGATTTGGGCGTATTTCGGGCAAATTGCATATGCTATGAGCTACTTAATATGCAAAAATCAGCGTATACTTACATATTTTGAAACGGTTGACATGGCTATAAAATGTCCTGCGCTGCAAATTCGGCTTTTTCATGGGGGGCACATTCTTTTTTGCATTTGAAAGTAGTATGTGATATCTATGCGGCCTTAGATGCAAAGGAGCTAATTAAATATGGTATTGCTGTTATCTCTGAAACGGTACATCGGCTAGGCAAAAAAATTCCTTAGCTAATTTGAGAATACTTTGCTATGGGGAGGGGGTGGTTTGTTTTTTTGGGGAATGGCTCTGTTGGGGAGGGGTGGGGGTGGGGAGGGGTTGAGGGGGGGGGGAGGCGGGTGGGGGGGGCGGGCAGGGGGCGCGGGGGGGAGGGGGTGGAGTTGGCGCGTGGGCTCACGAGGGCAGGGGAGGGGGTTCGGGTGAGGGGGGGTGGGAGGGCGGGGGGGGGCGAGGGAGGGGGCGGGGAGGGAGCGGTCGGGTGGCCGGGGGCGTGTTGGGCAGGGGGGTTGGGGGAAGCGGGGGGGGACCAGGGTGCGGCCGGTGTGGGGAGGGTGGAGGGGTAGTGGGGAGGTAGGGGAATGAGGTGGTGTGGGATGGGGGTATGGGGGGTTGGAGTGGTGGTGGGGAAGGGGAGGGGTGGCGTATTGTGTGGTAGGGGTGTTGACGAGGTTCGTTGAGGGGGTGGGGTGTCTGCAAGGGGTGTTGGGATGGAGTGGTGGTGTTGTGGGAGTGTTGGGGTATTGGGGAGGGCGTGGGTTTTGCGGGGGGTGTTGGGGAGGGGGCGGGGGGGGGCATGGTCGGAGTGTTGCGGGGTATTGGGGAGGGGGTAGGGGTAGGGTTGGTGAAGTTGCATGTATCACGTTAGTGATCGCAACATTCGGCGGGGACATATTTTACGCACGGTAAAGACGAGTTAGGCCTGTGGTGTTGAAACAAAAAACTTGCACGCAGTTGTTAACCACCTCCCAGATACGAAATTATTAATTTGTTCATGCGTCCTCGTCACAACCAAATATATTTGAGCTTCTATATGTGTGTTCAATTAACGTTGAACGTATGTTTCATCATTATCGAAAAGGAAGAAAGACGACAAAGGCACAAAAGAAAATTTTTGGCAAGCTTGACCTAAACAACTTTGTTCAGAAACAAAATTGTTAACTTATTACACTTAACTCCATTCTATCATTTACCCGGTTTCAGAAGACGCAAGTTAATGAGCTTTGTAATTGTATTTAGAGCCTATGTGTTCGGCTACGTGCATAATGGTTTCATTGTATTTTGGACGAGGACAGGCATTCGTGCTTACGTCATGAAACAAATTACTCAATCTGGGGGGAGGTGATAACGCTTAATTTTTTTTCAACGCGGTGCTTGGCAATATAAACAATGGTCATGACTCCTTGATGAAAAGAATCTGAAGAGTGTTCTCCTCTGCATTGTTGAAAACAATACTTATATGAGCTCCATGGTTTGTTTAAGTATCTGCGTATCCATTGGTCACTAATATTGCGGAAAAGAAAATTGTGACATTTTTATAATTTTTGAGTGAGTTTTATTTGGGGAAACCAAAGGTTTCTGATTTTAATAAGTATGAATTGTACGAGCTTTGTTTGCCAGTCTCGTACTTGAAACACAGCGTAGAAGGGCACGCCACATAGTCAATTATTGTCATCACTCATGAACAGACAAGAGTTTCATATATACATTGGTATGCACTCTCAAATCTCAAAGCATATTACCATAAAACAATTTTACCACACCACTACCTTAGGATTAAAATGTTCCCACGCCATTAGCTCTCTTATGAGAAAACATATAATTTTGTATCCAATGAATCTTCTCAAAGAGGTCAGGGACTTCAAGTACCTGGGGTCCTATGTTGTCGACAGCAAGAAAGACTCTGTCACGCAAAGGACAAGCTTGGAATGCCTGCAATAAACTACACCACTTGTGCCAATCTGGTATCTCCAATTCAACCAAGCTGAAGTTCTTCAGAGCATGTGTAGAGAGTATCGTGTTACATGGATATGATACCTGGACCATGAAGAAAGAGCTACAGGATAAGACTGGATGGCACACACACCATGCTTCTTATACGAGTACAAAACATATCCTGGCGTGAGCACATGACCAAAGCACAGCACAGATGGAGATTTCCCTCCAATCTCATCTTCTGTTGCCCTACGCGGAGCTCGATTTTCCGGTCACTGTCATCGTGCGATTGATCAAACTGATCAAGTAGTCTCAGATATCACATGTTGGAGGTTACCACCTCCAAACAGGGGTCGTTTCCCCTTTAACTACTTCGGCGTGATTGATCGAGACATCCAGCAGGATCCACATCCCCGACTTAATGATAGACAGGGACATTTGACGCTACATAGTGAACAGCATCTCGGCTGCAGCCGCTAGATAGATAGTATCCAATGAATATGACAATTATTCAAATTATTTTTGAGAAGTTTCTTCCAGAAATGTCTCAAATCAGAGATGTAAGTCAAATAAGTTGCCAACCATCTTTTTAATGGGATCTTTAATGTCTAATATTAAAATGAAGCATTCCAGCAATATTCAAGATGGCTCCAAAATTTGAAAATTGTTGAAAAATGGCAATTGGCTCAAAATAATCATGAGGAAAAAAATGTTTTCATGGGCCATCAGAAACTCTTACCAAGCATCTATTATCTTGCTTCAGATCCAGGTTGGCAGTCAAAATATCTCCAAAAATTCCACCAAAATGGCAAAGTTGTGAATAAATTCACAGTTTGACTAGATGGAAGAAACCACGCAATGTTGTTTTAAGGGCATCGTAAACTCTTGTCAAGCATGTATTTAATACTTGCACTATAGTGGATTCAACCCATCGTGTCACCTCTAATACTTTTCCGAAGGTATGAGCATTGAATGAGGGGGATGTGCAGTGGGTGGAATTAAAATTCCACGCTATTGAAAAAGCTTGAAGCAAGCAGTTCGATTGCAGAGAAAAATAAATTATTTGCTCAATGAAAGCATTCAAGTCAATGTAAACGCATTTATAGCTAAATTTACATTAACTCTAACAACATTCTGACTAATCGCATTTGCTTCACGTTCAATGGTATTCAATGTAACAGGTGAGTCGAATGTTATTGAATTTTGGAGATTTGTATTTTGGAAACGAAGGAACAAAAGTCTTTGCACTCTCTGTGTAACATAAAAGGCCAGATCATCTTAGTTCGTTCATGAAACAGGTGAATCGGGCCACATATTCTTCCTCCTCTCCCAACTAGTCGACGCTGTCCAAAACTTTTCCTCTGGTGACACGATGGGCTGAATCTACTATAGGTCCAAGATGGCAGCCAATATGGCCGTCTTCACATTGGTAGACGTTTCACATAGAAGTCCCATTGATGCAAATGAGGTTTTACAATTGATTCCGTCATGCGCTGTGTGACGTTGTGCAGTAGTGCTTGACGGAATGAATGGCAATACCTCATTTGCATCAATGGGACTTCTATATGAAACGTCAACCTTCAAAGCGTTCAAATCTACAAATAACCATTTATATATATTTAGTTATATTATCCAGAAATTATGATAAAAATACAAATATAAGTATGAAATAATGACTTTGACAATTAGCAACCCATTTCTGGTATTTGTTTTTATTTGTTAACATAATTAAAATGAAAAATTATGGTAATATGCCTTCCTCTTAAGTTCTTTGGATCTACAAAATTGCCATATATTTGTTATGAACTGTCCAACATCTTGAATTTAAAGCCTGATAACAAATAAAAAGAACTATACATATAAATATCTTGTGATCGAAAACATGTCTCATACTTTTATTTATACCCTATAATAATTGTTGGTTGATATAACAAAATATAACCCAGACATAAGGTAACTTGTGGGATTTAAAAATCTTAAACGGCAGCGTATTGGTCACCATCTGGAATTTCTCCATTATTAATAAAACAGAAATGTCAGACTAGACAGGAGTTTCACATTTTATAATATTTTGGAAGATATAACTTCACATAAAACATAATTTTAAGGTTTTATCTTTAATGCGTCCATTTGGCCACCATCTTGAATTTGAAGATCAAGACTGTTAATGCCAGATAAGAGTTTCTAATGGTCAACCGTCAAATATCCCACCCTTTCGCTTAATACTTTGTGGTATATGAGTGTTTTTATGAGCTGCTTAGAAAAATTGGCACCTTCGATTATTTGATTAAGTGGCTAATTAATGTATATTGGACTCCACTAGAAATTAGAAAATAAACATGAAAAGCCTTCAGGAATCACTTGTCTTACGTATTATGACCCTGAACTATCTAATGGACGTGTTCTCTCAAAAAACAATTCAATTGGGAATCATTTTCTCGAAACTTCGACTTTATTTACGTTCTTACTGTTCAACAACGCGCATTCTTAAAGGCCTCCTGCATTCATTCAATTTATGTGCAAGAATTGTTTTCCTGCTTTTTCAAAACCCTCGCGATCGAATGGTACCTACATTAATTTATAGCAATGCATTATGATCCCTTTAAATGGAAGAGCTAGTATTATAATATAATTTCAACTGCAATGTAATTATAACAAACCCACGTGCAAGAGGGGTTCCATTATTTCAGTGACTCCGCCCATCAGTTGGGTTCATTGGTTATCGTCCAAACTATTCATTATTTGCTTTATGTTTCGCGTATGGCGCGATGTCTCACCTTTGACATTCGGCCGGCACGGAATATTCCCGTGCTCAAATAAAATCACCTGAATGAAATAACCAATCGCATGTTTAAACAATTTCCCAATTTATTTTCATTTTTGTTTAAATATGAGTAATTGGACTTTGTAATTTTTAAGATAAAAATCTGAGTACGATGTTCATTCATTTGATCATTTCGCAAGAGATGCCTCTTCTATTTTTACATTATTTTGTACAGGGTAGAAATTTTGTGAAATTTACTTTCAGCAAATTTATTCCGTTCTGGCGTTCAATGAATCACAATTGGTGGAATGCGACGTATAGTAAGTGCAAGCTGACTGCAAGCATTCCACCGGCCGGTCTGCAGCCTTGGTAACACTTCGCCAAGCGTTCCTCTTACTGCAGTCCGGGACTGCAGTACATAGCGTGAAAAGCAAGCTATATCTATTCCATCGGACACTACCAGGACTTCTGCATGAAAATGTTACCGCATATACCACCCGTCTTCCAGCGGGCAATTTTTTCTTTCGAAGAGAATTACGACCACCGACCATGGCTCTCATGGTTCGCCGAGAATTGGACAATTTCACTGTGGGCCAGTTTGATATATGTAGTAGTGATATTTGGCCTACAAAAACGCATGCGAGATAGACCTAAATATGATCTACGCTTACCACTTGTTTTGTGGTCTTTCAGTTTGGCAGTCTTCAGTGTATTATGTATGGTCAGATTGTGGCAAGAGTTTATTCTCTATTTCAATGTGTACGGATTTAAAGGTACAATGTGTGATGCCCACATCGGATATTCTGGAATCAATGGCTTTTGGTCGGTAGTGTTCGTCTTGAGCAAGCTTCCAGAACTCGGAGACACTCTCTTCGTGGTACTTCGCAAGCAAAAGCTCATCTTCCTACATTGGTATCATCATATTACAGTCCTAGTGTACGCATGGTATAGCTACGCGCAACTGGTAGCACCTGGACGCTACTTTATTCTCATGAATGCAACCGTACATGCTATCATGTATTCTTATTATGCTCTCAGGGCTTCCAAGCTGGTTCGAATCCCACGCCAGGTGAACATGGCGATCACGTTCCTTCAGACATCTCAGATGTTTGTAGGAGTCGTAATCAATTTTCTAGCTTTGTATTACCGATCACAAGGAGAACACTGCTCAACTACAAATGAAAACATATTTTGGGCATTTATCATGTACGCCAGTTACTTTGTACTATTTACGCATTACTTCTATCAAGCCTATTTTGGACCCAAGTCCAGACCCAAGTACCCAAATCAGATGTTAATGCAAATGGTGTAGATTCTAATGGGGTATACCAAAACGGGCTTCGCCAGAATGGAATTGGAAGCACTTATGCGAATGGTAATTTAGCTAACGGCCACTCCGCACTCAAAGTAGAATAATCCATGGACTTGATGGACAACGCCCAGCTTGATACCGTGTTGTATGCTAGAGTGTAATTCTCTTGTCACATGCGTCCAGCAATTGCAGTTCGCTACATACTGGAAACGTGAAAATACTATAGTCATTAGAGATTGTTGCACACTTTCCCTGTTTAAAGAGCCATCTATGCATTAACTCGAACCAAATGCTGCAGAATTGAAGTCTCTTCCGTTCAGCAAAAAATGATATGATTACACTTGATGAAACCAAAAACCCAGCGATATGTTGATGTAACGAAGTGATCTACTACTATAATTATACAGAATGCAAATGATGATGTGCCTTTTCCATTAGACATGTTAAAATGGGGGCATGGAATAATGCTATTATTTCTGTTTTAAGTTTTGGATTAGCTAATTAGCCCGAGTATTTATTTTGTTGAAATAGTGAAGTAAATAGTGCAAGTGTAAATGAAGTGTCATTGTTTTCATTTGATATTGGAGCCTTTTGTTTTATTTTGAAAGTGAAACTGAATTACCTTATTTTAAAGATATCGTTGAAAAAGCTTGAATATGTCTGTATTGTAAAACTAATGTAATTTGGGATATTCCGTTGGAAAAAATGAATGTCTATATATAATTGTAAAACTGAATTTAATTTTTTTTTATATTCCGTTGAAAAAGATGTCTATTATAATTTATATTTGTCAATTTAATCTCTATTAAACATCACTTTATTCATATCAAAATATATTATTATATTAAACATCTAAAATGCATCTACTGAATGCATTGCCCAAAACGTCTTTTTCTATATTTTGTACCAGAAATTTTAATAACATCCCTTATCAGGAATATATTGACCTGCATATGCTTTTTAGGGTGTTAATCGTAAAGAAAATTCGGGAGCTGAGAATTATAGGGTTATAACTATTTTTTGGTTTTTGTGAGCTATTTTGAAATTTACATTTGCTATAAGCTTACAAATGATATTTGTAATTTTTCAAAGTTAGAAAGACCCATTTCCGGTATTTTTCTGTGACCTTAAAACGTCCATATCTCAAAACCACCAAAATGCCAGCTAAAACCTTGCATGCAATTCTCGGCTCACGAATTATCAGTGACCCGCCATTTCAGTGTAACAATCATCATGTTGCTTTTTATAGAAGCTCTATGATGCACCACTGCTTCAGCGCCTGCAATGATCATAGGGGCCCTTTGCCAAGCATTTAATTTCCTTCTGTTTTCGTTCACACAAACGGCCATTTTACTGGAATACATGTCACCCTTCCCATTTACAATATCACCTTAACTAAAAATAACCCCACGATTTCTATAAGAAGTATGATTGAAATTTTGAACCAATGTAACGCATCAGTTAACGTTTGATTAATTTTTATGCGTGGAATCGCTTTGCTTGCAGGAATAACAAAATGAGTAGTTTTGCGTACAGGAGAATATGTATAGAAAGATGAAGCCATACGTACATGACTGGGAGAAACCCCAGTACCCGATATGTGATAAATTAATGAGGTTCCTTCAAATGGTATACATTATGCATGTATGAGGTTATATGGCTGTATATGTATGTATAATTATGTTTGCGATGAGTATTCGATGATATCCTGTGACCTTTATACAGTGTCTGGAAAGAAAAAGGAAACATTTCAGTGGATCGTAGTAAAACTAATATTTATATTAAAGGGACATAGTCATTTCCATTTCTTGTAACTGAGTTTGTATGTACATAGATATTACCATCCTTGCTTTTGCGTGTAAAATTTTGAGCCATTCAAATTGCAGAGAAGTTGTATTACACCCACAACTGAAAAATTGCCGGCCATTAAAACTAGTTGTACCCGAGCAATAATCTGACATAGTATTTCGAATTCTACAGATAATAAAACTGGGAAAGAAACGAAAATGCATTAACTGTTTTTGTTAACCATCCACCCGCCGTACGGATGGATAGTTTTGTACAAGAGCTTGAATAAAATCACCATGGTCCATTTATTTCAAATTCATATTTAGGGTAAAAGAGTGGACTAAAAATTAGCTTTTGAAAAAATGAAAGGTCAGTGTTTTTTTTTATTACTTGACTTGCATTTCTCGTAAACTATTGCCTACATTTTTCGTGTCAAAATAATATGGCTGTATACTGTATCCGGTATTTCTAAGAAATGATTCTGTAAAGATTGGTAGATAACCCACTTGATATTCTTTTCTCTCATATTGCCTCATGTCGTCGTATAACTACAGTGAAATGTTTCGTACTTTCGACAATGTAGCAGAACAGTCATAAAAAAGTGGGATGAAGTTCTGTCTCAAAACTAAAGGCGCAATAGGCCTACGACTGTTTTAATTTTACGTGAAAATTAATCTCGTGTTTTAACGATGTTAAACCTTCAATTATCTTGAAGAGATTGCTGGTGTGCATTGATATCTTATTCTATATTCTGTGCAAAATTTACACGAAATGATTGCAGCACCTGTATTTTACTAATGCACGCATAGGCTTTTGAGACATCACTTTTCTTAGTTTGCTGGAAACATGTTATAATGTTGAGTGGCTTCACCTAACCCATTCGAATCAACTTCGGAAATTATACTCTCTAAATGTAAAAAAGAGTGAAAAAACGAGTGAATCTTTATTCACTCGAAAAAGAGTGTAAACCACTCAAAAATAGTTGCATGTGCTGGTTAATTCACTCCAGAAAGAGAGAAATCACTGAACTTTCACTCCAAAAAGAGTGATGTGTTGTCCTCCATTTAACTCTTTAAAGAGTAGACATTCACTCGTTTAAAGTGGACGTCACTCCTTTTTGAGTGCACTATTTTACTCGTTCTACTAAATATTCACTCAAAAAGAAGTGAATGTCTACTCTTTAAAGAGTTAAATGGAGGACAACACATTTTAGAGTGGTGTTCACTCTCACTTTTTTGGAGTTAAAGTCCAGTGATTTCTCTCTTTTTGGAGTGGATTAACCAACACATGCAACTATTTTTGAGTGGTTTACACTCTTTTTCGAGTGAATTATAAGATTCACTCGGTTTTTTTTTACTCTTTTTACATTTAGAGTACCTTGTTGGTTGCTATCCAAATACTTCGCTTAAAATTCCCATGTCTTTAGAAAGGTTACTTTTAAAAGGACCCATGTTATGTTTTATATTTTTATTTTGGAAGGTATCTTTATTTTTGCCGGCATTGGTCCGATTTGATCAGTTTGCATATACTTGCTTAGGCCAAATATAACCAAACTTGGAATTAATGTTTTTGATCATGCATATGTTACAGACGAATTTGCTATCTTCCCGTTTGGGTATGCGCTTTTTGTATTCAACGTAATAAAGCGCAATCGTTTGTGCGATCTTGCTCTAACAGTACAATACCAAAACGGGAAGATAACCAAAATAAGATTTACAACACATGCAAGATTGTAAAATTGAAAAATTTGATCAAAAGTTTGCGCGAAAAACTCATCAAGAACGAACGTGCATGTATGACTCGATAATATATATGTGTGGGCAACATTATTCAAACTTGTGTCAGTGATAAGTGACAACAATCTGAAAGTAAATATCACGCGTTTTTTGTGGGAAAAACTGTAGTACCAGTAAGATAGTCTAGTATGTACATGTATTCGATTCTGAAAGTTTCACTTTCGAACATAGCGGATCTAATCCGCCAAATAACGTTCATATTCAAAAGAAATACATGGGGTTCATAGGGGAAATATATTTGTTGGATACAGTGCTTTTGATATACCGTTTCATATGTACAAAAAATTAAGAATATTGAAAGTGGCTTTTCATAGCAAGACTAAATGGGTGTAGATTTTATGACCAGTTCAAACTTATTATATGCTAAAAATGGATGCCAATCATCTTAATTAGCTTTAATTACTGTAACAAAAAAGAAACTGGAAAGAAAAGTAAGAATGTATAAGCTGGTGGGCCGGGCAAGTCGTCAAAACGGTTAATGCGCCGCCTTTAACCAATGTGGTCCGGGTTCGATCCCCTTTCTCCCGTTATGTATATTCCGTTTTTTTATTTCTCAATTTAGTCGTCCTCTTTTATGTTCTGGAAATATTGATGTAGTTTTAAATAACTGCGCGCTAAACTGCTGATATGCTATCACCGGAGCCTTGATAACCCATTGGTTAAGTTGCATGTCCAAAGTGTCCAGGCAAAGTACATTTTCACTGGGAATCGCAACATAATTTTATCTTATTGCAAAACATAGGTGATTAAGGTCCTCGGAACAACACATTAAAACGTACTTATATTTTAGTACATTTTAATGTGGTGTTTTGATAAGATGTGTGTTATGAAATCTGTGTTTATGTAGTCCCATGATTCATATGCGGTCATGGGAATTGTACCCGCATGCATGTATAATTGTTATATGTAGGTTTCAATGCTCATCGCAAATGATAATCCTATAAATTTGATTTTAAAGGGACACGGGCAATCTAGCCACCTATTAGACCCTGTGTATGTAGTTACATTTCTAAGTGAGTTGATTTCCAACCCTTTCCCTTCGGTTTCCCCTTTTCTCTTTCGTTTTACATATCACGAGTAAATCGAGACCCTTCGGGCAGTGTTAACATAAATAAGATCATTGACATGTCTGAAAGAAAAATTTAAACAACTGACGTGTATCTTTTTTTCTTCGCTTGTGCAACCTAAGAGCCATTTGAATTAAACCGTTCCGAGAAATTTTTTTTACAAAATTACTTTATTTACACGCAAAGAAACTAGGTTTATTCATTTCAAGTGAGGCTTAACACAAGTAAAAGCAATGCAAAAATGCAAATGCAAACTAAATTGTTACAAAAAAATGAGGGCGTCCTATATGCGAAAACATATCGGTTTGAAAGTCATTTACTATGACAAAACCAGAACAAAAAGATATCAACGGCGACACACTTTTGACAACGAATATTGATTATTTATTCCAATACTGCATCCTGTGGCAAATTTTTGCGAAATTTTTACGCGGGGCAAATTTGATTTTTCTTAAAATCTAGTTTAACGCGTCTTTCTATGTAGAATGGGCAATGGATTTTTCTGATTTTTGCACTAATAGCTCTTGCATGTCCCTAGCTATAACAGTTGTCAAAATTGTGTCGCCACTGCTTAAAATTTCTCTAAAAATAAGACGATTTGAATGGGGTCAAACAGCTGTGAAAAGTGCCGGTGTCCCTTTAAAAGGTTGGGTGACCTGATCAAGGTCCGATTTTTTGCATGACGGTTTCTCCCTCACATGGAAGCATATCACCAAATACATCTGATAATCATTTTGAGTTAAATCGGTCTCGCCGTTTGAAGAGAAGCAAAATATGTGCACTAAATTGGCCCATCGGACAGTATGTGTGTGTTTAAATGTAGTCGACCTCATTTATAGACGTTTTTGTTCATAACATCGAAAGGAAACATTTCATGTGCTTAAAATTTCATTGGGGTAATAATTTCAAAATATGGACTTTATACCAGAATCATAATTTTGACGGAGTAAAGTGGGGGCGAGGTTGTTGATCGGGTCACCCACCTTATCAATAAAATTGTCAGCCTCGACATGTATCAGGGGCTCACCTATTGGAGACAAGGTACATTCCACTTTTAAATAATAAAGATCCTCGAGGAGAATAACAAATGGTGACGGGACATGTAATAAAAACAACCCCATTGGTCCCTATTTTAACCTCCTTCCTCCCAACGAATGCCATGTTTGGATCCCTAAGCTTGACTTGGATACAATTTTAGGTAATTCAGTGACCAATGACACCAATTGATTTTGGTTGATTTTAAAACATTTGTATTAGCGATTCACTTTACACTGATTGACCTGAAATTGACATATCTTATAAAATACATTTAGCCCAGCCATTTTTGTAATTAGCTCATCAAGTGACTTTTTCATTTGCCTTTATCTGGCTAATTATTAACACTGTTGTGAGTGAGTTTCGTACAAACATACTCGTATCCATTTCTTAGTTGCTCGAGTGCCCCTCTGCCATATCAATTTTTTGGCAAAAGAAAGATGATGGGACTTGAAGAGAAATCAATCTGAGAATACTAGTCATTCTATGCATTAACTCGAACCAAATGCTGCAGAATTGAAGTTCCTTCCGTTCAGCAAAATTGATATGATTACACTTAATTATGAAACCAAAAATCCAGCGATATGTTGATGTAACACAAGGTGATCTACTGGTCGTGCTGGTATAATTATACAGAGTGAATCAAAACAATTTGTGCATGAAAAAACACAAAATTTGACCCTGACCTGTTTACTCAACTGTGACGCAGTTGATGTTTTCATGATCTGCATATTTTTGACTTTCTATGCTGAAAAAATGACGTAATTTGGTGAAGAAATGAGGTAGATATGAAAGATTTTCACGGTTGATCCAGAAAGATGTCACCACATTCAGACAAAATAATGGAACTGAACACCATCTTAACTGTGTAAGTCCCATTGGAATGGGGTAAAAATGGATCAGCCGCGAAAAATTTTTCATATCTAACTTATTTCTTCACCGAATTCCTTCATTTTGTCAGCATAGAAAGTCGAAAATATGTAAATCATGAAAACATCAACTGCGTCACAGTTGAGTAAACATGTCTGGGTCAACTTTTGTGTTTTTTCATGCACAATTTTTTTTTGATTCACTATGTACTGAATGCAAATGATGACGTGCCTTTTCCAATGGACATGTTAAACTGGGGGCATGGAATAATGCTATTGTTTCTGTATTTTAAGTTTCGGATTAACTAATTAGTTAATTGTACAGTAAGAATTGAATAATGCAAGTCTAAATGAAAGTTGTCATTGAATTTAATTTTTTAACATATAAAAAACACATACAATTCTGTTGACAAATGAAGTGCAACTGAAATATCTTAAAGATTTCGTTGAAAAAGCGTTGAATGATTGGTAGTGTAAAAATGAATTACTGTATTGAATATTCGTGTCGAAAATTTGAATAGTTATTGTAAAACTGAATTAATGTATTTCGAATATCCGTTGAAAAAAATGTTATTGTAAAAATACTGTTATTAGAAAATCATTCGTTGGAAAAGGCTTAAGAGGTCTATATAATTTATATCTATCAGTGATATTGTGATTAAACATCACTTTAGTGATATCTGAAAATGCAAGTCATTAGAGATTGCTGTACAACAAAAATCTCCAAAAAACAAATCGCGAAAAATAACAAAAAAGGAGTATCGCATTAATGGCCTGAAACAAACCTGCAGCGGAATTATCCCTGATGTAAGACTCAATTACTAACGCCAATATAAAATGCCTAAATTTTCCCAAATTTTTTTCATTGCTCACTTTAAAACACGGTTTAAATGTCAGACGACAAATTGATATATATTCGGGGAGCTCCATACACCGTGGAAAAATGACATGTAGCAGATTTGTTTTGGCTTATTGGATAAACATGATTGAACGGATGGATGATAGGTATAATGAATTTCATGAACTATTAATTGTGAAATTCTAATAGCTGTGACCTTGAAAGTCTGTATTTTCTCAATGTTTGTCAATAGAAGTGCAAAGACCTATGATGTTAGAAGGTAAGCGAGCATGGTTTATTACTTTGAATGTGATTGTAATCTTGAGCCCCTTTGAAGTAGTCATGATAACATTTGGCTGATTTGGAAGGATAATCTATGCACGAGTTTATCTAGCTGTAAATAAAAAGCACATAGTAGGGCATGTGAGAATGAGTGAGTGTTAGAGCATACACCACAGTTTGGTCGATGTCTATAACTTTTGAATTTGTTGATACTTGTGCCTAATAAATGAGTAACCGTCATAATGCGACACCTTTTTGCGAGTGTGATAATTAGCCACCTAATTACCGCTAGATTGAAAGTCCTACTCGCGTCGGGAAACGGCGTGCCGTAATAAGTATTTGAACAATTTGGAGTCAATTAGGCAAAAAAAATGTTCCAGTAGGTCGTGCGCACCATTTGGGACCATGTTAATCACATTTTTTTACATTTTTTTTTAAACTGAGAAAATTTATTTTAAAAAAGCCTGGAGACGCACTTTATTAAAAGTATGCTCTCAAATCTATATTTTGTTTATAATTTAAAGTACTAATTTACATCAAACTATGGTTTGCAAATGTTTTATCAATTTGTTGATTTGAGAATTTCTTATGGAAAAATTCTCTTAAAATAAAATATAAGCCCATTCGCATTTAGGTTTGAAGATACACACTGAAAACAACCTGTTTCTTGCATGATGGTTAAAACCGCATGAGACATTAAATAGGCTGCTTATTAAACGCTCGCTCTCTGATGCGTAAATAATAGGCATATGATCGTGATTTGGCACCTGGCATGCCTTTTCACAGTTTTTGAAAAGCATGTGATCAGCAGCGCATATTACCTATTCTATCAAACTGAAAATATGCTATGTGAATTAAACCTTCCATTATCACATCAACCGCAAGTATCTAGCCAGGGGAAAATACCTGCCAATTGAAAGTCAATTACAGAAAGTTGCATACAAATTCTAACATAATACATTGTTTACATTGTAAGCCACCCAAATTGTTTCAAGTGAAAGTGGTTGTATAGTGGTTTCGTTTCAATATTTTTCTCTGCCGGACTCCTGCATTTAAGTCATGATAAGAAACATAATCAGCCCGTATTTTGAACTAGTTTGCGATTCAGGTATTTAATTTTCCTAGACACATAACGAAAAAGGTTGCCAGTTATAACGCAAGCTCTTGGAACTATATGGATTTTAAGTTCCCCCCCACTAGGTTGTTGTTATTTCTTCCTCATTATTTCATCTCAATATCTCTTGAAACTACAAGTACACAATGCGTAAATTTTGTATTTTTATAGGGCACGTGAATGTATCTATTAGTTTAAAATTAGAATGAACAAGACTATTGTTTAATTAATGAGTCATTAGTGTGATGTGCAGAGTGGAGGATAAGCAGACGTAACAAACAGGCCCAAATTGACCCCAGGAGTCAACATAATTTGTCATTTCAATTTTTCATATGTTATGAAATAACATTGAAGCTTCATAACATCCTATCATTCAGAACTACTATCTATCAATTTTATTTTTAAAGCAAACCTGCATATTGCACTTTTCAATTTTCGGATTTCACATCGGCTTCAATGGTGAAATAAACTGGATCGAGGAAATTACGTTTTCCTCATGTTATATCATTGGAAACTGGAAAGCCCTTGATTCGAATAGTTCAAATATATTCTTCACTGTGTTATTATCTGTTGTGGTATTGCGTACCAATTTTCTTATGACATTTTGCATAAATGGTTAGGTAATTCTAAAGGGCAAGGGCAATTGCCAAGGTCAAATGCGTCTTCCATGGTTCGTATATTGAAGACTATTATACTTGGACATGTCAGAGGAACAGCATAATTATCCAAATAAATATGCATTTAGAAAGGGGCCCAACTGAACACGTGGCCATAAACGAGAAAATGTTTGTACATGTATGGTTGGTTTATGTAAGTGTATGGGTCAGATGCCTTGAATTTGGTCATGACGATCCTTATTTCATTTGAAATGATGACTATGTATAGATTTGTAAAAAAGAAGCCAACGTACGTAGGCATTTGTTTATATTATTTATGTGATTAGCAAAAAAAATATATTTGAAACTGCTCCTTTATAATGTTTAAACTGCAACAACCAGATTTTACTTTCACCGGGCAGCTTTTATATGCGTTTAAAGACGGCGTTTGTAAAACACGGAATCGCCTACATCGCCTACTTCGCTTAATTCTCCCTGTGTTAATGTATTTATCACAGAATATTTGGTTGAATCTTGTGGAACCAACAATTACCTAAAAACATATATCTTTGAAATACAAAATTTTGGTGTGTTTGTCCCAAAAATTGTGGTTGAATTTTGTGAACTAACACAGAGCAAAAAATGTCGTGACTATTTGATCAAACAACTAATTCTCCTAACTTTCATTTCCGTGGCAGAAATCTCAATCATTAGTCTCGGTCCCAGCCTGCGTGGCTTCATTTCTAGGCCTCCGCTCGGACAATATATAGCAAGTAACTGAAACGGAGGAACTCATTCATTAGCTTGATAAGTCTCTAACACAGAAAAGTTTTATGAATGGCGGGATTAATGGGCGGTGTGAGCCTATCACCACGGGTAAATTGGCGGTCAATTTCGAGGAAGATGAGGGGTCTAGAAAACTTGTGAAAAGTTTTCATAGCGTCCTGATGCAAAGACGCAAGGTGAAAAGGCAAAGTAAAATATACACATGTATACTCCCCATATTGGCAATGTCTTGTTTTGCCACGCGTGACGTCATAGTTCAACAGTTGACCAACATACCATTCGCATAATGTACTGTAATTTATTCCGTTAACAACTTATTCAGTCAATGAGTTAGGAGGTCAAATGACGTCACAGATGGCCAAACAAAACATTCCCAGCATGTTTAGGTTAAATGTAATTTCAAGACTAGGCCTATTCAGAGCGAATCTAAGCTGAGTGATCAGACTCAGTAATCGTACTAAACTAAGATTCTTTTGTTGAATTTAGTAGAAGGCCTACTAAATCACTTTTTATCAATAAGAAAAATGCGTCCACCACAGAATGTAAATCGGTGCAGTCTCCATATTCAGCACTAGGCCCTACGCAGACGGTGATTTTGAGTATATCGGAGAATTATTTTTACTGACCTAGGGGGTCCTGTTTTCGCGCCAGTGAAG
>JAMKCH010034284.1:0-34587 GCA_023653785.1 Ophioderma brevispina
TGTTCCTTGGCATCACAAACATGGGTATTGCCACAAATGGAGTCTTTTAGTTGCCTCAGAAATCCAGATATTTGGCGTAAGACATAATTAAAAATGGCGGCCATTTAAATTCAAGATGGCCACCGGAGGAAACAATCGTGCCTTTTTGGAGTAATATTTGTGTTCCTTGACAGCACAAACATGGGTATTGCCGCCAACTCGATCCTTCTATATTGCTCAAAGGTCCAGATAGAGCTAAATATGTTGATGAAAATGCGGCCATTTTGAAATTCAAGATGTCAGCCTGAAGGAAAACCAATCTGCGACTTTCTGAATGTGATATTGTGTTCCTTGACAGCAACAAACATGGTATTGCCACCAATTTGCACCTGATATGTGCTCAGAAGTCCAGTTATAGAGCAAAATATGTTGAAAATGGCAGCCATTTGAAATCCAGAATGGCCGCCAAACGGAAGATAAAAAATTGGTAACAATTGATTTGGATCCTGGACCAGTACTACATTTTAAAGACCCAAAAATTCCAATTGTAGTCAAAAAAAAAAAGCCACAAATGACACACCGTCCCATATAAAATTTGTTTTCATGTTTTACAAAGAACCTTGAAAGGTTGAGGTTGTTAGGTTACAGTTAACGTTCTACAAAGAACCAATTGTTGACTGACACTGTTTCGTTTGTTCGTTTGTTTGTTTGTTTTTTTTGCACTATACAGCCTTGTTATAGCTGGGCCCCGATAGAGAGCAAGAATGAAGAACCTCCCCGCCCCGCATTTTCTGATTTGGGTCTATCCCTGGAATATACATGCTAAAACATCCTCCAGGTTTAGTGTAATAAAGAGTGGCCATAGAAAAACCTGCAACTTATTCGGGGATATAATTTCACTTTTATATAAATATCAAATGGCATGGGCGGTTTGAGCTTTATGAAATTCTTAGAGGTTTTCTCGTTTTTCCGAAGGTTCTTTTTCCGGGTCCTCTCGATATTTCGAACACGCGTTTAGCATTCGCCTTTTCCGCATCCTTTAAAAATGTTCGCTATTCCGAAAATAGGGTTCGCTATTCCGAATTTTTAAAAAGGCTTCTCTTATTCCGAATCTTCAAACGGGTTCGCCATCCGAATTTTCAAAAAGATTCGTGAATATTAAAAAAAGGTTCGTTTTCTCGAATAAGCTAAAGGGTTCGCTTATATATTCCCGAACCAGAAGGCCCTATTGTGTTTTTTTATTTAGAATTCTAGAAAAGGTTCGCTATTCAAATTTTTTTAAAGAAAGAATTGATTTGAGCAGGACAATTTATGTAAGATCCAGTTTTAGTTCAAGGGTGGGTGGGGGGGGGGGGGGGGGTGTGGTTATTGGTTAGAGTTAGGGTATGGTTTAGAGTTATAGGGTTAGGGTTTTATGGCTTATATTAGGGTTAGAGTTGTTCAAACAATTTGAGTGGTGTCAACGCCACCAAAAAACAAACTTAGTATGCGCTGTGACGATTTTGTTTTGTAAAGTGTGAAAATAAAAATAGTCCACAATAGGGCCTGAATAGTGGTAATTATTTTCGTGGCATAAGTATAAATGTATTCATTTCATGTTCATTGAAAAGATTTAGGCCTACCAATCTTGAGGAAAAAAAATAGTAGACACTCCCCCTCATTCCTTAACATTGCTCACACCCGGGTTAGAGTCAAGAACTTCAGCTACTGTTATCAGTTATCACCCGGCTCATGCAATTAAAATTGCCTCAACACTCCCCCCCAACAATCCCTTCCCCATCATATTTTCCAAGAAATCCATCAGTTCTATTTTTAAAGAAAGGTCTATGAGAAACTTACCAAAACGTAGTTAGGGAAGCCTTGTAGGCTACTCGTTCAGGTTATTTATAATAATCATTGCGTTTAATTCATATGTCCATAAAAAACACAAAAAAAAAATACAAACATAACACCAAACACACAAACATATGGGGTCATTTAAAAAGCTTATAAAAAATGCGACAAAAAATCGTACAACACATAATATGGGCACGAAATCGCTGACCGGGTACAGCGACTCCTCGTGGCTTGCCATTCCTGATCATGGGAATGGTGCGCGGGATCGGGAGGCCCCGGAGTCGAATCCCACCACGGAGGTCCAATCTTCTTTAGCTGCTGTCCCGTTACCACTTCCACTTTCTTCTCGGGAGATAGGCTAGAAACCAAGGACTGTTTGCGGCTAAAATTAGTGGCGGACAAATATCAACATTAGCTAAAATTAAGGGGGAACAGTCAAAATGGTCGGCCTATTTGAAACACATGCTTTGTGCGCTCTGTGTAGCCCTCATATATATAGAGCAATGAACGTGCAGGAGGAATTTTGAATGCATGGTCTTTAAAATAATTTCTTTTGAACCTAAATGGCAATGTCATTTTGTTTTGCAAATTAGATTTTAAAATTACACCCTGTTTTCTAAACTCCTGAGCCCCACAGCATCGTGTGCACGGCGGTTCACATATGTCGCCGTTTGCATACCGCCAAGACGGTTTCTCACCATGTTTTAAATATAAGTTAAATTGAAAGACTGCCGCACTGAATGATACCAAAAGCAAATTCTATGGACAATATCCGCCAAAAAAACTACACAAATTACGCAATAATTTCTAGGTTTTATAGGAACTATAGCAGTGTTGCATTCCGCGGCGGAGGATTTTGTTAAGCCTGTGGAAGCACGCGAGGTAATCTATACGAGCATCCCTCATTTATGGTATGAACGCGCGAAATCAATGCAAGCCGTAAGCTACGCTCGCAAAGTTGTGCATTTCCGCAGCCGCATAATCAAAAGAATATTCTCTAAAAGTTACTCCACGAAAACGGAAAGATCGCCTTTTAAAGGTCATAAAAAAATCCCCAAAGGGGATTTCAGGGGATTTTAATGGGTTAAAGAGGATTTTTTTCTGACCTCGAATGATATTAAAACATTGGACGGGAATATTTTTTCCCGGGTCTCTTCGCTTTCACGGGGGACGTCTAGATAATCTCTCATGGATGGGGTGGATCAAGATGTTACACTTTCAGAGTACATTTAATTTAGACCTCAATTTAAACCATTAAGTCCTTCATTAGTGTCTAACCGTCACCCTACTAACATCTACGATTACAGATTTTAAAAGTTCAAAAGCGTTAATTCCAATTGTTTCTGTGTATTGTTTTGCGTTATCATCGACGTTTTCGACAGCCAGAAGCTGCCAAAAAGTAGCAGATCGATTTGGGTAAAATACTAAAACGGCAAAAATAGTAAGTGTAGGAACAACATACACACTCCTGTGTATATAAAAAAATTAATTTGTTTTAGTTTTGATTTATTTTCACGGTTGGCAATCCGAACCTCTAAAACAATTTTAATTCAAGTTTGGCCCTCCTTTGATGTGTGAATTTTAAATCGGTTATCCGAAAATCGGTAAAAATATGAGAATTTGCCGATACTGATAAGATCATAATCGGCCCGATTTCAAAAAGAACTATCATATCGGTCTTCTCTATCCTTCATCAGTGGAACTTTTCTTTATAAATTATGCTGAAAGCATGGCATACCATAGTCAAGGACAGAATAAGGCGACCAATTGCGCGTCTGAAGTAATTTGAGAGTTGTGCAGAACAAATGTCGGTCTTGAAGAATAATCTGTACCAACATGTTCAGCTTATGTACAGAAAGTTTATCTTACGTGAATTATGATGCCGTGCGTTGAAAACACAACTTCAAATAGGGATGTTTTACATTTGAAACCATATTTGTTGGAAACAGCCATGCCCAACTTCGCATTCAAACAACTCACAGTAGCGTGCCGCTGATTGAAAAACCTTGACGTACGCGCAATTGGTCGGCTAATTCTGTCCCTGACTATAGGTGAGAAATTCTTATGGATTGGTTAGGCAACCCATCCTCCATGACAAAATTTGCACCCAAAATTTATATTACACTTTCAGAGTATGTTGAAGAGATGATAAATGCGCATTCGGGAAGGACTAACCATGGGTAGCATCTCAAAAGTTACGTGTCCCCTTGAGAATAACAGCCCTGACACCCAGAGTAGTACCAATTCTGAAACTGCATACCAGGACCTAGAATTTTAAATAATTTTTTGTTATGGGCTCAAGGAAAGAATATAATTTGTTGTTCTCTTCCCAAAAAGGTATAATGGTTTAAAAATAAAAACTAAATTTCATCTTCTGCAAAAATTATTTTGTCTGAACTCTTCCCCATGTGAAGATACAAACAAAGGCTAAAAGTATGAACCTCTACCATTAGTGTGCAATGGACCAGGAGTGCAATGGTTTTGGGGTGTATAATTAATTATAATAGGGTGTTTGATATTAGAGTGGTATAAGGTGCGAATGGCTACAGAGCGCATAGTCTGTAGCCATGGCGCGTTGTCAAGGGTATGATGTTTGATAGAGATTACATTTGCAGGGGAAGTTTCTGGAGTTTTGAGTTATGCACAGGGGAATTTAAAAGAAGCAGGATTGATGGGAACTTTCAATAGCAGTGACGATGAAAAGTGGCAACGGACGTGGGCATGGGGCCTAACTGTTGAGTAATTTAAGCTCAACTTACAAAATGTACTAATTATTGCATGGAGGCCTATTATTGCATGGCATTAGCATAATTTACAATTTGAGTGGTGGTACGACTATGGTTATGACTTAATGTAGCCTGTTGTATTGTCATAGTATAGCCAAGTTAGATTTGTGTGCACGACAGTCGTGATATAGCCTTGCCTACTCTAAAATAATTACTGAAATACATTTATTTGAAAAAGGCCATGGTTGGATTCGAACCGGTGATACCTGCATTATAAATCGAGTGCTCTTATCCACACACTGCGAGGGCGATGGGGTGTGATTGATTTTAATCCACATAGCTTTACGGAATAAACCGATAATACTAGGGAATGATAGATACACTATATAAATAGCGCCCGCATAAGTTTGTCGGGTAAATAGATTTCACAATAGTATTCGCCGGACTAGTATGGCGACTAGTCACTTCCTTGAAAAGTTACCACCTATGACTTGAACGCCATTGAAAATAGTCTTTACTAACGCCTGCAAATGCATTGAAACTAGTCTTTAATACAACCGCATGATAGTCTCCAATCTTGATCGATTACGCTCAGCTGTGACAACGGAGATACAGATGCTTGCTGCTTTGCCGTATTGTAGTTAAACACGGTAACGAGATTGAATAGGTTGGTGTCAGTGTATGGTAACAGGTCAGGTATCAGTATCATTGGCCTTCGGGGACGACCGATTATACTAAATCAAGACAGTTAAATCAAGGCTGTGCATGAACCTCTGCCCAAAGTGCTATTATTTTTTCCAAAAGACACCGTTATTATGCTAAACAAGTTCCAAAATTACCTTTCCATACTGATTCAAAAACTGACGTACGATGACGATAAATCGGTTGTTTTTTTCACAATGTAGGAGATACGACGTCCTTTTTACCTGAATGGGTCCCCCGAAGCAAAATAATAACCCAACAATGCCGTGAGTCCGCAAATCTTTATTTTTTCCAAAATAATTGGCTGTTATTCCCCTATAAAAATTCCTTTTTAAGGATCAACATCTGTATATGTTCTTTAATAATAATAATCAATTGTCCAGCCATGAATGTGAAAAGATGGGTCCATAAGGCTACAAAATGAAAACATAGTCAGCGGCTAAATACACTTTCCGTGGACGGTATGAGCAGACGGTATCCTCGTTTTAGTTTTAGCAGGCTACAGCAACTTGCGCGCGGCTGCGGGGGTTAGGCGTCTAGTCAAATAAAATCCGTATGTTGGACTCCCTAGCATTCTCAATTATTATAATGGGGTTTATGCTTAATTCCATATAGGCTTGATTGATTTCTTCCATCCAGGGACTTATACACCAAGGAGACTTAAAAGGGGATGGCCCGACTTAAGTAGATGAAGTTTTCATATTGATAGGAAGGACTTCAACCCAAAAACTCTTATCTGTAAATTTTCGAGCCGATATTTCAATCCGTTGATGCGGAGACCTAAAAACGTGATTTTTGTACGCCCTAGAGTGCTGTGTTAAAATTAATATTGGTCGACCAAAATGGGACACATATTTTGCTCATACACTCCAAGCTAAACATTCCTAGAGCCCTAGATTCCACAGGGGTAAATGAGAAAAAAAAGTAGCTGTCTTATGATACTAAAATTGGGACCACTTGCGGTAAAATTGGGGTCCTGGGGAACGAGGTATTAGCGATCAGGGCATAAGGCCATGGACCTTTAAGGGCTCAATATGATTAATGGTTTGCTTATGTCAAGAGAAGATATCAGTAGCTCCCACAATGCATTGCTTCCAATGGAGATTTTGTACAGGTAGTCATGTGAATCGTTAGAGACGAAACAATCTTAAAACAAGTAGTGATCAGTATTGTTAATTTAGCCATGTTCATCTCTAAATTAAAGATTCACATCAGACCTGTACAAAAAACGCCATTGGATGCAATGCATCGTGGGAAGCTACTGTATCTTCTCTTGCCGTATGTCTCCCTAGTTCCAAGTGCTAAAAGGCAGGGGAACTAGAGGACAATCGCAAAATATTGGGTTGTTTGTGGTGTTCTAATATGCACAAAACCGGCTTCCCACATAAAAGGAAACGGTTAAACAGTGATCGCCCATCAGGGAATAATTGTTAAGTTGGGATGTATTATTAAAGCCCATATGGATCATAAACAATACCCATTTCTATGAGTAAGCAAAGTCAAATTTATAAATGAAATGCTCGGCAATTTAAACTGGCCGCAATATTTGGACTAATTACTAGGCATAGGTCAGAGGTAAGTCATAATGACAACAAGGATCAGTGTATGCAGTTATTAAAAGGGATAAGCCCGTGATTTGCTGAATCCAAAACATTAAAAAAAATCCACAAAAAATTTGTATTTTGGATTTTGTTACGGGCATGCATAGATGTTTTTTTTTTATTGCCTAACATAACCTGGCCAAGTGGTTGGCCTGAAATATGTGTATTAAAGACAAGGCAGTACTTTTTATTTGTTCTGTTTTTTTTTTTTTTTTTTTAAAAAAAAATACGCCTTGAGATCAGAAAAGCCTTTCCATGTGAATATCTCAGCTTTCATAATGCGCAATATTGTGCACAATGACCTGAACAGTTTGACCGTCAGCATTTTAAGCCTATTTTCAATACAATTTTTTTTTACTTATAGGCCTACATCTTAGTCAAATAGGCATGCATAGATAATATTGTCATTTTTTTCCCATTTCCACTATACGATTTAAATTTTACATAAAGGCACTCTAATGATTGATTTGAAGAATAATTAAAAGTGAAGGATAATCTATAGAATTTGATTTCATAAGTTATTTTTTGTAACTAGAGTGTGGGCCTGATGTTTCGATCTGAGCAGGATCTTCATCAAAGGCAAACGGACAAAACAACAGATAAGAAAAACCTATTAAGACATAGAACAAAAGACCGGATGAGTTATTAAACCTTTTCAACATTTGGATATTATAGCAGAGAGATATGTCCAAAATTTGGCCTGGACCGTAAAGTCGGGTATGGACACAATTTTTGCTGAAAAAATGATAGAAGAGGGTGTGTTACTGTTAGAAGAAGAATCTGCCGCGGTGCCACTGGGCATCCTTGAACATTTTGAGAAATCCAATGATGGCGTCGCCTCACCCATATTTATTCAACCTATATTATCAAACTATGCGAGTTACTTCTTCTTTTTTAATCTTTATGTCCAACCTTTGTGGTTCTTCAAATATGATCCAGCCGGAGTTGGGTACAACGTATGGTTGCCTTACTGAATTCCACAGGTCCTTGTTTGTGCATGTTATAAATGGAGTTACTAATAAAGGACCTAATGAACAACTACATGGCACTTGTAAAATTAAGGGTTATAGAGATAATTAAAATAATCAAACATTTATCATAATTTTTGGATATGGTATTTAAGTAATGTAGGTAACAAATCTGGAATAACATTGGGGTTACCGACTTGTGTTTTTGAGCTAAAGGGCTTTCAAAAGGTGTTATTATTTTCACCAATTTCTTGTAGTTATCTGAGTTACGCTGAGCTCCATACAGGCTACAGCCGGCCGGCTGGTCTGAACTGTTGTACCGCGGGATAAAACACTGATGATTAAACACGGTCAGGGAATATCCCAAGCCAGTCTAAGTGTAAGCTTCACTATAGGTAGCCGACCTCTAAATAGTTCCGTGAAAAGGTGGGATACCTTTCAAATGAAAGTACTATTCAGAACACGTACCTGTATAATGTTATATCTAGAATATGATTTTGATTGAAGGATTAAATTTGGTGTAAAATGTAGCTGAGAGTGTGTAGTTAGAATACGAATATATGAGCAAAAACTTGAGACACGGAGTGATTTTGATGAACAAATATAGGACGGTTGGCACAGCCTCGTAATGCGTGGAGGCCAAGTAGCAAGCACATGGAAGGCAGGAAAAATAAAGCAAGGGATGGAAAAACAGATCACCCGTAAGAAAAAAGAGAGCAAAATACCACACATGCCCATCCGGGTCGAACAGCCGGACTACCCAACGGGATAAATAAAATCGGGGGACCCCCAAAAATAGTCACCCACACTTAACCAAACAGAAAAGAGGGAGAGAAACCCGGGGGACGACAAATATAATAGGGGGGCCGGGGTGGGTGGTGGTTGTGTTACGAGCTACTTTTCGGAGCTACGTCCAAATAATTATCACACCCCTATAACGTTCCTTACCACTAGCAAAATTTTAGAGGCTGCACACCTATAATGATCTTTCATGACTTTTCAGTCTCATGACCATGGTAATCATGTCACCCTTGTGTAATTTCTGATCACAGATTTGCCAATACCGGTTAAGATCTAAAAAGAGTTGAATATTGTTTTGTGTCCAATATTACGCGACATGGGCCATGCCCCCCTCGGGGTCGCCGTCGGCCATTTTGTATAGCTTTTTATCATCAATATAAATCTAAAAAATCAAAAAAACTAAAAAATCAATAAAATTTTCAAATTTATGTTAGTCGTTTCTGAATGATTTTTAAAAATTAATTAGACTGAATTACGTTGTTATTTTTGTTTTTACTTGCAATTAAATATAAGGAAGCTATGTGCAATTCAGTCGGATTAATAATTACTTGGAACAGGAGACTACGCAACCTCGTTAGCGCAACAAGCTACGCGGAGGTTCGGCGCATGCTTTGACCAATTGCGCATAGTGAAACGAGGTGCGATGTTCCCCGGCTCACGCAGTCCACGCACTTGTGTTCGATTCTGTCCAACAAATTATTAATAGGATGTAGTTGTTTGGTGTTTGATCCATTTTATACATGGGTGAGTAATGCTTGAATAGGAAAAGACACAAAGCGATATAGCTACGATTGGCGAGGGACAAGTCGGGCATGCAATTATGATTGACGGCGCTTAGGGAATATTTGTATTCGTTTACGCATATTAAAAGAGGGGTCTGGGAGGAGGAATTATAGGCTAAGCCGACCCTTTTTTTGTGATCGACATGATCGACTGATGATTTACACTCTGTAACTTGGATAGGTTGTCTTCCAGGACCCTTTAGTTCAGGTGCGTAATTACGTGGAGGGAGTCGGTGAATTTTCAGAGCTTTTTTTTTGGCGCGGAAAATACCAATTTAGCAGTGCGAGAAACAAGGCGGATTGCCGAAAATCGCGTGAAAAGCTGGTTTTCTAAACGCGATCCCCCGGACCCTGGCTTAGGAAATCAAGTTTGGAGGTGCAATAATTACATTTATGTTGGAAGCTGTTCCGGCGGGAAATCATATTCGGCTTCCCGCCGGAAATTTACCTTTTTTCCAGCCCTGCTGAGGACTCCTCAAAAGACATTACCACCAGTAATACCACAGCTGCCAATCAGGCATCTTAAAGGGTACAACCCACTATTAAATGGACCTAGCCCATATCAGTCAAAGGTTTATCACGACTGTACTGTAGTACCTCTTTTTGTGTATAAATGGTGAATTTCTTAGTACTTCTGTGGTTTTAGGAGAGAATGTGTACTGACAATTTGAAAAGAAAACATGGAAATTTGAAATGAAATCTCCAAGTGGATCGGCGTAAACACCAAAGCGCATGCGAGGCTAAGAGTCGGATGTGAATCCGCTGAAAATAACGGCATCTGTAAAAATCAGTAAAATATGTTAATATTAAATTGTCAAAGTCTTGATTATTATGATTAGGAACATAGATTTTTTAATCTTTCAAATAGATGATTTTAAATTCAACTTAGATATATGTTACTGAATTACCCCAAAAAAAAAAGATCTTTTAGTGCTTACAAAATGGTGATTTCCCAACAGCAGTGAGGAAGCATGAGGCCAATGCTCACCACATGCTTTGGTGCCGGCAGGGGGGGTCGGACACGATTTGCTCGATTTGGGCTTGGGGATTTCCGACGGTCATTTATGAAATTCTTACGTGTATTTTACGGCAGACCTCCCAATCCAGTAACATGTAAAATAACTTTAGCCTTCGTTCAATACATCTCAGTGAAATATCATGATAGTTTAAGAAAAAAATTTATTGACTTCAAAATCCGTCGGGGTTAGGATTCACCACGCTGCAAAATAGTGTAATTTCCAATAACGGTCATTTAGATTTAAAATATTCGTGACCATGCCTAGTCTGAAGTCAAGTTGTTGTGTGACCGTTTCGATGTGCGTAAGAGCCGCCCTCCTACGTTAAAGTATTGAATAAGACTAGCACTCGGGTGGTACGTCGGAGTTGCCGCTGTTCTGTTGCTGGTAGGTTGGCATGTCTTACCCCCCCTGGTTGGGTTCAAATTCAGCAAGACATGAAGAAGGTTCCATACCATGTTGCCACCTTAATCATTGTTAATCATGCCTGGACATCGGACAGTGCTGGACCATAATGAGGTTGCCAGGTTGAAATTGCCCAGATGCACAGTAATTTTTGATGGCTATATTTTTTGTAATAAGATAGGGAAGAAGATACTGTTTGTAACAGGGAGACTAAATTGCGACTAATCAGTGAAGCAGCAGCAGCAGGGGTGTGGTGGGGGAATTGGGTGCAGAAGTAGATGATGATTTCCTCCATTTCCCCCAAATGTGGTCCGTGCCCCCAGTAGTTATAATTTCACTTCTAATTCATTACGATTTCATAATTATAGACTATCAAAAGATAACAGGCAAGACCTGATGAAGGTCCTCTATCATACACCAACCATAAAAACAAATGATGTTTTAATTTATTCATTCAATCGCCCCTGCCGCCGGACAAACAAATCCCACATTGTAAGTGCCATCCAGTCTATTTTGTAAGTTATGACGGTGCAAGTAAAGTCCGCGATGTGATGCTCATAGAGCCACCTCCAACAGCAATGGCAGCTGGCGGCACGTTTGAGGTTTGTGTAAACTCGCTTTTTGATTAAAATCGGTACACGCCCCCGTGCTATTACGCTCCGATTGGATAAGAGGGACCTTGGGTGTATATCCGTGTCAACTTGTGATTGATATGAAAGCAGGGATTGTGCGCATCTTTTGGAGGGAATTTTGGAGATCGACAAAAGTTGAGGTAGAGTGACAGCAAAAGGTAGTACGTATGTATTTCTGCGGAAGAACTCCACATCGTTAATGACAACATGTTAAAGACTAATGTGAAGTTATGCTTTTAACACACACCAACGTCACAGGCTCGCGCTGCCCTTTGGGGATTTTTCTCGGAACTCCTAAGCCATGTGCTGCAGCCTAACCCTTGCCGGTGTACAGTGTGATGCATTGACAATTTTAACAATGCAGTTGCTAAGTACGCTGTGATTTCCAGTGCACGTTATGACAACAAAAACCCTCAAGTCTTCAACATGTGGTAAGTTACCCTACAATGTAAGATTACTTCCGGGACCACAGCGACAAAAATTGATGGCGAATATTAAATATTACTATAAAAAACGAAGGATGAATATGACGTTTGGTATGGTAACCATTGCTTAGACTCGCGTTCCATTTACACACACGCGCTGTCGGTCCAACTCGACGGTCAAAGCACGTCCATCAAAGAAAACAACACGACTATCGCTTATAATCTCGGGCAGATTTCAATAGTTGTTAAAACATTTCAACATTAATTTACGTATTTATATTCATTTTGCTTACCTCCCCAGCTTCTCGTGTTTAGCAAGTGGTAGTGGATTATCTGCCAAGAAATGAACACTGTCAGTCTGTGAAACAAGGTCTCCACTGCACTGCCGGCTTGTTTTTCACACCCTCTATATGTTCTATCTCCGCTTGCCGAACAACAGCGTGCTTAAAATGAGAGCTTGCTTTGTTTTTATTTACCCTACTGCATTTATATTTTACAAGGATGCACACGCAGACTTGTCACTTGCGAACTTTGAAAAAAAGTCGTGGGTCGACGCGATATTTTTCCGCGCGCAAGAACCCCCTTAGATTTACTCAAACGCTAATTTTCTGCGCTCAAATGAAAACAAATTCGCATATCGCGCAGAACCAACCTACGCGAAACCCCTTACTCACATCATCACTCAATCATCACCATGGAACCACGCCAGCGATCATCACTCAAAACCAGATGCCCGAAAAACCAGAAAAGTTTTAATCATGTTTTTTAACTCTGAAAATGAAGATTTTAAAAAAAAAAAAAAAAAAAAAAAAAAAAAAAAAAAAAAAAAATTCAGAAAAATCTTTTGACATAATATTATAACACCCTCTTTGCTAATTGGCCCTCTATTTAAACTCCAGACCCCCCCCCCATCTACAAGCCTACAAAAATCTAAGACGGGTATTTCCCTTAATTCCACTTTTAGCGTAATGTTACAATTAGGCAACACCCCAGGGATTTCCCCCGCCTTCCACTCGCGCAATTGCCGACTGCCAACTGAAAAGTGCATGGATCTGCCAAAGTACGCACCAGATTTCACCTGATGCCCTTACCATCGAAACTGCACAATTCGGCATATAATGTAAATAAATTCTAATCTATTTCACCGCTTGGGTGCTCAGATTTGTCGAATGACCGGAAAGGTTTATGGAAAACGGGTTAGAATGATACATGATAATAACAAGATACGGGAATAAAAGGTAAGGTCCGCCACAACGTCCGAGTAGCCCATGTACGTCTAATAGCGAAATGCGCCGCCACAGAATCATAAATTCCAAGGTTGCTAATTCTGACCTATCATTTTAACACACACTGCACAAAGCCTCTGGCACATGCCATGGTTTGTGTGTAACCCATTGGGCTGCCAATCATAGGTGGTTGTGTTTGTCCAATGAGTGTAACCTCAGGTCTGACGTTATTTTTATCACTGGACATTCATCGTTATCTCTGACCTTGAGGTTACAACAAGATGTTCGTAGTTTCGAATCCGTTTTTAAACAGTGTGGGTAAAAAAGTTGGTTTCACAAAATCAAAAATACCGCTTGTGACGTTATACTTACGATGCTCTGATCCAAAAATCAGGTACAGGACGGTTCGTGAGTATGCTAGTTTCTGGACGTGTTAGTGGTTCATTAATTTAACATTTTTGTCCTTATTATTCCATGTAACTGGTGTCAATAAAGATCTCCAGTGTTGAAAGATGTGCATATTTAACGCATGCGTTTGCACCAAGACTTATCGATGTAGATGGACGTGATTCATGCCAGATAGGTAGTGTTGTCTCTATTCCAACATGGTTCAACAAGACCAGTATCCAACAATAGCGCCCGATAGAGGTCGGATCTCATAAGCATGTCAAGAGACTAGCTTTTGTTGATATGCCAAAGCACATTGTTCTCCACTGACCGTTACATCTTGACCCTGACCCCTATGCGATAAATTTGGCACTTAGACTGAAACCGTAGATCGCATACATGCTGAAAATCACGAAATTTGATCATTTTAGTGTGAGTCAGTGAAAATACAGGTTCTACAGTATTGTAGAGTATGTCAAGATAAAAGTGAGTTAACAGTATGGGTTAATTCGGACCATTTTGGAGTGATTTGGGTTTGGAGTTTAGAAATTGAAAACATTAAAGGAGTTTTCAAAACATTACAGACTTGGCATACTCGGGTCGTTTTAAGTTAAAACAACAGAAGGTGAATTTACAAAGCAACCCGAAGTCATGCTCAGCAGGACTAAGGGTGGGGGCCACAAACCAAAATTCTTTCCAGAATCATGAATTACATGTTGCGGCATGATTTAGTATCTGCACCACTTGAAATCGGCACCTTTAACATGCGGTTTATTACGTTAACGTTGCCGAATTGTTATAGCCTTGGGCAGAATACTAAATTCTTCCTAATTCTTTATTTGGATTCAATACTATCATAAGTTCATTCATTGATTCATGATCATCAATCAGTTTTAAAATATTCTGTCTCCAAAAAAATGGACCAAATATCAAGTAAAATACATGATTAATGACTTATACGAAATCCCCTACAGAGACGGGCAATATATAATTGCCTTGAATCTCTGGTGCACTTTAGCGTGTAACTTGTATTGCAACTCAAATGAACGGCAAAAATCATCTGTGAAGCAGAACAGAGCTGTGCAAAGAAGGGTTCACGCAGGGCCAAAGGTGTTGAATTCTGGGAATTGTCCTGGACAATACGATACCCGAGTCAAGATTAATTTGTTTAAAGAGGTGGTAATGCACCAATAAAACAATGTTATGATCAGTAAATTAACCACATCCAAGTTGGTTACATGAACTTTAATGTTTTAGCAAAAACCTACCTCCGATAAAATTTGTAATATTGCGGGAGCGGCGTCCTGCACTGTCACCGGCAGTCGCCATTTTCCCGTTCACCAAATGATGACGTCACGGTATACTGAAATTTTATATTTGCAGAATGTTTATTTTTGTGAAGATTGTATCATTTATCACATATTTTAATAAATCAACAATATGGGCTAATTTTTTAGTTTTTCCCTTTTCATTCGGGGGGATTTTAAGTATTGGAGGGATTCCTTAATTTGAATAAGCCAAAGGGAACCGTAGTGATTTCTGAAAAATAAACATTACAACTAAATTTATTTTTCTTGATTAAATAAGTTACCATAGGTGGCGCTCTGATTTTGGCCGCCATTCCAGCTGGTTGCCAGGAGTTTAGCGTCGTAGGAAAAGAAACCATTATTTTCCATGAGAAAGTAACTGTTATTGGTTTTATTAGATATAAACAATCCACACCAGATACATATGAAGTTGAAGAGATTTCTTTTGCGAATGATCCACCAGGTGAGACATGACTTATACTTGAATTGTAGTACATTCTCAAACAGCAAATCTCTCTGCAGGTTGCATTCTGTCAATCATGATTTGGAATGATTGTGGAATGCATGTCTGTTCAACACCACAACATAAACACGCGGCTGGGCTATAGTCGCCGTCAACCTTTACTTAATATTGTTTCAATTCGCTTTCTGAAATAGGCGTCTACATACGCGCGCGAGTTGCTGCGGGTAACGCGCATCTATGCATTTCCTTTAAGCCGTTTTTCATGGTTCTGTTTGGCGCGAATGCTGGCGTAGTCTTGATGCAGAGAAAGGAATTATGACGGAGAGTATAGGACCAGGTAACCTTACTTACCATGCAAATCGCAGTTCAGCAACTTGAAGTTTCCATTGCAATCGCTAAAGTCCCAAAATAATAGGATTACATTGTTCTTCAGAAGAGGGAATCGAACCCGGGCAGCATCTTTGCTAGGAATAAACACATTATTTGAAAAAGGTTGTCTCCAATTGAAATTATTTTCATTGAAAAGGTGACTTAATAACTTAAAAAAAATATGGGTCAATCAAATCTGTAGGCCAATTATTAGCGAAGATATGGCAAATGTGTGTGTACCGTTTTTCTTTCTTCTCAAATTTAGTGACCGGGCATGTCAATTCCGTGCCATTGATTACTGGAAACCAAATGTATGGCAAGGGTCATTTTTACAACATGGAGAAAGGATTTTCTTATTAGGCGGCATATTTTATCAACATCCTGCTATCACTACTGATTTTATGTATCAAAGATTAGGATTATTTTTTTGTTTCCCTTCATAATGGAGGGTTTAGGGGTTCAAAATTTCAAAATTTCTCATTTTCCCATCCGATTACACATTAAGAATTTGACTTCGATCACAGGTTTTGGTTTGAAGGAGCCCTCTATTGAGAGAATGTGGTTATGCTTACTTTTGCTTACATTAAGTTATGCAAGACGAGCGCCACCCGTACGCCATGAACTCGAGCTGGCAGATGTCGCACGTTTTTTAACACTTCAATAAACACATTAAACGGAATAACGTGCACACATACCATAATCAAAACTTAACTGATAATGATCTGAACATGTACCCAGGTCGGCCCCCAGCCGCTTCTCCAGCAAGCATGATCAATCTATGTCAATTATCAATCAAAACAGAATGTTTTTCATGGAGCGTCCCATGGACGCCGCCAACATCAACTTCAAGTGTCAGTTCGCGATAATCGTAACTAGAGGTCTTTACATACACATTTTTATGGCTGACTTTAACATGGGACTGGACTCTATTCGACACTAGCTTTCGGACGAGCGTAAACTAACAATAACCGGCTATGTACTCATGATCCAAACGAGCAGCTCAACTACACCGTGATTGGGTGACTTTCACACATTCCATTCATTTCAACCGACCTTCCTTCCTAACAAAACGACAAAACATGTTACCTGATCTTGAGAAACTCCTACAAATAGTGCCATATTGGTGTTGTTAGAATTCTTATGATTAATGGTTTCAAAAAAAGGCATATTTACTTACAAGTCCAGTTTTCAATCCAAAAAAAAATTCTTGGATTGTATTTTGCTGCTATTGGGGGGTGTCCAGGTGATTTTAGAAGTTGTTTTTTTTCAGCTTTAATTTTTTTAAATGAAAGATCTTGTCAACAGAAACAATTGGACACCAAAATTAATTTCGAATGTGTAAGCGTTTGTGAGTTATGGCAATTTTAAGGTGCTCCCCAAAAATCCATTTTGTCTTTTTGGCTACAAAAATGTAAAAAAGAAAAGGCCATATTTGAGGATTAATTACTCAAAATTCACTTCATTCTGGGTATGATGATATTTTATGTGTAGTTCTTCTACTTTGTTCTGATTAGATATGGTTCCACATCTCTGGTTGTAGCTCCTCGGGTCAACAACTTTGAATGTGGGCAATAGTATTCAACATAACCCACAAAGCTAACGTGTGACAATGGGTGACGTGAGAACAACAAAAAATAAGAAATTTCTACAAGAAGTATGCTCGCACTACGATATCACAGTGACTAATAAGGCTTGTTACCAAAGTTTCTACTCGTTTATCAAAGATCCCTTGCCAAGAAGAAATCGGCGAAATTTTAAATCCCGGTTCAGCTATTCAATCGATTCACATGTCCCTTGTTTCCAAAATGGTGGCGATATCCAAAAATGTGCTTCGGAAATGTCCTACGGATATTCAGTCACATGATTGTATCTCTTCCCACCACGCAATACAGTGTTTGTGCGCGCGTGTAACACAATAAGCGTGCCGGCCGGTACCAGGAAAATTCCATACTACCTTTTTCTGGTCTTTGACGTCATATCCCCAAAACAAAAATATAGACATGTTTTATGCATCGGACAAATCTACACTGAAGTACGCACATTTTCGCAGAAGTTTTTACGCATTTTTCATATGGCAATGATTCTAAATAGATATAGTGGGACATATGGATGTCTGAGAGTCTCCTACTACCTTTGGATGCAGTATTGAAACGGAAAGTGCCGCCGAAATGGGACTTTGCAAACCCAGATTTGAGTCATTGTTTCCGCATAGGCTTGAGTAGCTTTCGTAAGTACCATACTTCGAACACTATTTCTGATAAAATACCAAGTTTCATAAGAGTGGAGCAATCGTTTGGGAGTAACAGGCTTTTGAATTTGCCCCAAGTATGCCTATTTTTTGGATTGACCTCACAATGCATGGCGGCATATGGTCCCAGGTGGAAATTCAACCTGTACAAACCCTATGGTGAGTTCTTACAGAAATACCATTTATATGGCTTTTAAATGCCCATTATATAATTCTATCAAAGCAGTGAAACTGAATATGGGTATATTAGTTCCTTATTAGGATGCTTCAATTTCCTGAAAACAACAAAATTGCCGAACGTTCTTCAAGCTTAGGGTTATTTTGCATATTAATTACCATATTAGTAAAAAATTAGCAAAACAATTATGGCTTATAAATTGGAGGTTTTTTGGGGGGGGCTCCACAATATTTAAAAACATAGAAAAATACTGACAAAAAGTATTTCTACTGTCTAAATTGACAAATACTACACGTTTCACTCCATAAGATAATGGGTTATATCATTTTTATCTGGAGGAAATTACATACTAACTCCCATGATAACTAACATACATGTACGAACCACTCAATTATGAGGAAATTGCAGCATTGTTTGCTTTAGTGCAGAAGAGAAAATTCCTATTTTTGTATATAAACCATTAAATTATTATAATAATAACCAAACTAACAGGCCTAATGAAAGCCTGTAAATCATATCAATAAGTACATAGGTATTCCCGGTCATTGCAACAACTTGCAAAATATCACCCTTGGGGATTTCACGATGTTTATATTTAGGTCATTAAATTTACCCATGCTCTTTGAAAGCTGTGAGGAATGCAAACAAGGAGTAGGCAAGGGGTTTGTACACTGGATATATATAAGAGTTTCAAATGATCAAATTTGTTTGGTTAATTTGTTTAAATTAATGTATAACAATTGTAAGGTTGAAATTTAAAAATATTGGACTCGAAGAAGGTCATCATATCAATCAGGACTGATGAGATCTTAGCTAAGGCACTATGCAAACAGTAAGGTAGTTCGGTCTTTAATGTGTTTGTGTGTGTGTGTGTGTGTGGTGTGTGTTGGGTTGGGCTTTGTGTGTGTATGCATGTGGCTTGTATGTTGTGTCATGGGTCCCCGGGGTAATGGGTGCATGGGGTTTGTAAGCAGAAAAGGTGAAATAGTGATTATTCATGTGTGCATGGGTGTCAGGATGTGGAGTTAGTATGAATGGGTGTGCATAAGTATAGTCATGATACATTGGCATAATGTGTAATTAAAAAAAAAATTACAATCATTATCCAGCCGACGACGTCATACACACAGCATATTAAGATTTTACTAGTCTTGCATCAACAAGCTTCGGCCATTGAATAATGACAAGTACAGTACATTTTCAATGGAGATGGTTTAGATACACATATATCTACAGAAATATCAGATTGAAAGAACATGTTTATAATCTTACACTAGCGCTAAACATATTTATTTAACTGCGCAAAAACAAACATTGAACCCCCGCGCCTTTGAAAGAAATGAAATAACAAACACGTGGCAAACTGGACCCGGTAGTCCTACCTATAACCGTACCTCTACCCGCTTCCATGCACTGTCCCCCCCGGCATACAGCACTGACCTTGTACTATACGTGCGTGCATAGAGATAATACCAGGCCAGGTCTGTTACTGCCGTACACATGAAGTGCAAGCAAATTACTCAATGTTGATCATGAATTTCACCTCTATTTCATGTCAAGAAACTTTAACAACAAATAATTATTACATATTATGCCTACCGAGGTCATACAATCGTGATAGTAAAATGAGAGTCTTTCACTGAGAGCTTTTTTGGAAAATACGAAACACGCCGCATCCCAGCATGCAAACACGCGGCATGAACGTACACGTATTCGATGCATAGTTCCCCCCCGGGGTCACACAGTGTCCTCTATGGGGTCTGGCAGCTCTATGCGGCGATTGGTCGCGTGCAGCTTCAATTTGAAAGCCGTGGTTAATATATGGAAAATAGTGCGGGGACCCAATGTTAAAATCGCACCCTTATATCGACCATCATTTCCCTCAATATTATCCATAGAACACGAAAAAATTAGCTTACAAACAGAGCTTTCTAACGGTGCCTCACACGCCTTTTTCAGGGTTAGGGAAGCCTAATAGAAAAATCAGTGAATTTAATAAAATTTAAAAAATACTTTTCTGAATGGCGAAAGCTTGAAATTTCGCTCATAAATAATGAGTATGTACTAATAATGTAAACACAAAAAATGAACCTTCTTGGTTTATCGGTGCCAGTGCCGAAGAAAACTGCGAGGGAGGACAAAAAAGGGGACAATGCACAGCGAGTGTAGGGTTCGCCGGTGGTACTACGCTGGTGAGTGCCGACTTTAAAACCATCCAAAAAATGTTTTTAATTTGGACTTTTGTCATTTTTTCCGATATCTATATTAGATTTCATCCTTTCCGAGTTTCTATCATGACGTTTTGGAACCATATTGATAATAGCATCCAATATAGAGCGATTTTAACAAAGATTGAGTTTTCGTGATAGCAACTAATTGCATAGCGCATAGTGTAAGTGACGGGCTAGAGTGTGCAATGAACGGAACACCCTACTGCAATCACAACAGCTTCGGTAAGTCAGCAGTCTGAGGTTTCAGTTTACGGCAGTCCGGTAAATACGTAATCCTGCTTCTAAAAGTGAAAAAAAAATAGCGTTTGAACAAATTCTCAATGACTGGAATAATATCGAAAGGACATTGGGGGAAAAAGAGATGTGGCCCGTAGCGATTGGGTGTTAGCTTTCCGTGTATGCGAGCACCGAAGTTATACCAGACATAAACGTTCAATTTTATCGTTAGGTTCTATAGTTTCGACCACATTTACAATACAGATTCAAAACAAAACATAGTAATAGGACCCTATGATCCAAAAAAAAATCCATAGAACCCCTTCGTTTCCGGAGCTATTTGAGATTTAGTGTCATTAGATACATTCGCTATGACGGACTGATAACGTTAATTCTCTCGCGCAGTACTAATTTAGATAATATCTTTTGCAGTCTGTAGCACAGACAACACCGGGGAAATACTTTTACCAGACCGCCGTAAGGTCATTTGAAGCAGGGACCCTAAGGCCAACTGACAAGAGAATAGAAATACTGTAATAAATGAGTAGATCAGACGCGGTCGTACGTGGCGCAGGTTATTCACGCTATATGTCAATACGTAATACTGCATGAATTAGGACCGCGGCCTGTGCGGCGCTATCACTACCAAACGTGTATGGGTATTTCTCTAGCTGAAAGCCTATAACAATGCTTCCAGTCAAAGCGAGCGATTGTCATGCGCAATACCGGTCTTTGACCCAAGATCAAAGTTACGCATGCAATGAGCAGAAATCGCTGCTGCGACTGGAAGTATATCGTGGGCTTTTTAAATGTTTACAAAATGGGTCGCACATGTATGACTTTTCACCGGCACTTTTTTTCATTTGGGGTCTCCAGTGGATTTCCGGTTTGGAATTAGTCTGTGAAGTGAACTTATCGGCCTCTGAAAAGTGCATCAAATTGTTCTTTAAGTTTTTACTTCTTCCTGAAAACTACTCAAAAAAACAAAAACAGTTAAGGGTGTCACCGAGTCTTCCCGCCAAAAGTAAGTAAATTTGCTAAACATGGACTATTTAGAGAATCATTTAAGTTAAGCAAAGGGTTTTACATCGGTCCCGAGTTCATGTTTGCATGGCTTGAGGGCCAGTAAAATATGTCAGGGTGATAAAAAGATAAGGCCAATCAAGTCATGCGTAGCAGGATGCTTCAAGTGATGATCAGGTTGGTCGGGTTAGTGCAGTGGGTCTTCCTCTAGTCTCCATAATTGAACTTATGGCATCATCTTTTAAAATTTGGACAAATCTTTGGTGCCATAAGTACAACTGTTTGTGGAGTTCCAAGGCCAGTTAAGGTTTGAGATGGTTTGAGATGTATATTTCTAAATATATAATACTTTCCTAAATAAAAGAAATCAATAATTTGCTTTTGACTACATAGCATCTCTCCCGAGTCTGTAGGATAATTGTCTTACCAATTATTGTAACGGATGCTACAATTTGTTCCCAACAAAGTTCATGTCAACATGTACAAACAACAGGCTGCCAAATTTGTGGCAGCCCAATGTAACACAACAAGGTTTAAGTTTCACACTGAAAATTTCATAATTGAATTTTAAATCTGGAAAATGGTTATCACATGATGAAGAAGACTCTCAGGAATGCCTACAATATAACGTTTATTGCAAATAATGAATATTTTAAGGCTTTGGCAGCTGTAAAGTTAGAGCAATAGCTGTCTGTGTATCTTGCTTAATGGCACTTTCACTACACACACCTCGTCATGACGAATAGTCTATGATAACAGCACCCATAAAAAAGTTAAGACATCTAGTCATGATCATCAGGACTAGTCTTCCCTCCAGTCCCACTGTGGTCAATGTGGGTTCAACACCTTGCCCTCGGTCGGGCTGCGATTTCTTCATGTGCGATTTCTTCAGCTGCATGTGTGGTTGGTCGGCAGTACTTACTACAATAAGGCCGCCGTACTTGACAGTGGCAAATTACACTCGAAGACTCCGAATGGTGGTATGGCAATGGCTAAGTTAGTTTCATCGGTCATGGCTTTTGTACTGAAGTATTCACCACTCTCACTCCACCCAGCCAATGGACCACTAGCATCATTGTTCTTCTGTGTGGTTCTAACATCACCCTCCCCTCCCGAGAGAATGTCAGCACTACCAATACCACACCATCTTGGTCAGTCCTTTAAATGTCGTCGATCAACAACGACTATCTAGGAGTAAACCTAGTGGCCGATCAGACCCTCTACGAAGCCGGGTTTTCTGAACGGGACACAATGGACAAACAATGTTCGTGGTCCGATTTAGTGAATTAAAGTTAATGCACAATTAGAATTTTCTTAAAATAGGCTGAATTGTACAAAATTTACATGCAGCAGACCAAATTTTACATGCACAAAGGCCCAATGTTTACATGCATTTGTGCATGCATGTAAAACCCCTCTAAATCGAACCTGCTAATGTGCTCTTCAAAATAAATTCTTAGCAAATACTTTCAGTTTCCCCTAAATGTCTCGAGCGGCATTAATACTCTTTCAGTAGCATTCTGTGAATAGTAACTATGTTGAATTGTGTGTTTAAAAATGAAAAAAGGAAGGAAATACTTACTGACACACGCTTCAGTCTCACATTGATCATGGTTGCTACTCCTCCTTCCTTCGGTACTATCCGAGATTACAGTATATTGCAAATCACGTCAGCTCCAAACAGAGCGTGGTGACGAACGTGAAAATTGCCAACGGGGATCGGCGGCCTTTCACAGTCGTTCCGCTCCTCGAATGTTGTCAACATTAATGGCCTCTGCTACGACAGGAGCCCGGAAAGCATGGATAGGAGCCCAAGAAAAGTTCTTTTTTTCCAGTCAAAAGTTGGAGTAATCGCATTGATATCTAGCCAACGCTAAAGTAACCATTAGTTTACATAATCCCTGTGGTATTGCTCAATGGGGCATATGTGTGATTAAAACCCTCATGCAATAGTGCTCTCTTGAAATTCCAATTTTGTTGTGCTAGCTGGGACTGGATATAGCCCGAACGTATGTTGTAGACCCGGGGGATACAACCTTTCTTTGGGGTAACCGAAACATGAGTAACCATTGCTAAAGACCTGCGATGGAATGGCCACTGCAAGCAAATCAGGAAGAAACCAACCGTACCCTTGGTCTACTGAGACGTACTTTAACACCATGTACAAAAGAATTAAAAGCGAGAGCCTACCTACGTGAATCTCTGATACGCCCTCAATTGGAGTATGCACCTGAGGCATGGAATCCCTACACAACAACAGTGGTAAACCGTCTCGAGCAAGTCCAGCGGGCGGCAGCACATTTCATCTTTGCTGAATACTGGAGAGAAACCCATGTTACAACACCACTCAGGGTTCTAGCCTGGGATGGGCCCTCGCTTCATGTCCGTAGACTTACTCAAGCATCAATTGCTGTATAAAATACACAAGAGACTGGTTGAACTGTCCCTCTTCCATCATTGTGTCCACTACCAATTAATATCTCCAGATATGACCATCAGCTTCAATACAATAATTCCAAACCGCAATTGGACCCGTACAAGTTCTATCCTTCTATCCACGGAGTGTACGTCTCTGGAACTTTTACCAGCCAATGCAGTTGCAGCACCATCTGTTTTTGATCTTCAAGGAAGGGGCCCTGCCATCCATCCAGCAATGGCTTCCCCTACATGTACCCGGCCCAGACTCATCTAATCATTATTTCGTTCCTGTATATAGTGCAACCCTGTGTTGTTTGCTTTTGGGCCCTCCGTTACCTTCTTTTTTTTACTTGCACTACGACCTTTTGAGGTCAATTCTGCACACATCCAAGTATAGCTTTACAAGCTGGATATGGATTAACCACACAGTACCAATACTACCCAAAAGGAGACATTAGTCTTGATGACCAACTATCGAGAAATATTTCTTCTGTCAATTACAGCCAAGGTTTTACAAGAAAAGATCCTTCTAAACAGATTAGAGATCTTGTAAATCATCTTAAGATTCAACCAGGCTGGATTCGTCTGAAGAATGTGCCGTCGCAGATCCATAATGCATATCCTCAGAAGAATCATTGCGGTTTCCCAAGCTACCAGCTTCTATCCTCTTACAGTCACCTTTATAGACCTTGAGAGGCCTTGACCCATCAATAGAAAGGTTATGTTTGCTGTGGATGCTGCATTATGGAATTTTTACCGGAAGCAGTAATTAATGCCATAAGTGCCGCTTTACAGCTCTGAACGTGGCATAATGTCACGGAAACGATTTCGATCCTTTCGAAGTCACCACCGAGTTCTTCAGGGTGAGGTTTTAGCTCCATTCTTTCATCATATTAGTTATTCTACTGAAGTAGGCCACATCAGATTGTGACTCTGGATTTGTAACACACCCTCGCCGCTCCAGACGTTACCAAGCCAAAGTATTGAATGACTTGGGATTTTTGCTGATGATATTGCCCTGCTGGAATCCACCCGAGGGTACAACCCAGCTGACAAATACTGCAGTGGCATCATGAAAATCTTGGTCTCTAATAAGCGTATCCAAGACAGAAGTACAGACTGCAAATTGTCATCCTCATCCAACACTTTCAATGTAGCAGACCTCTAAATAGTTTCCGGTGAAAGTGTGGATACCCTTTCACTGAAAGTAATATTCAAGTACACGCTGCCTTTATCATGTTTTATATCTAGGTTATTATTTTCGATTGAAGATTAAATTTGGTGTCCAAATGTAGCTGAAGTGTGTAGATTACGAATATGAGAGCAAACTTAAGACACGGGTGATTTTGATGAAAAAAAGGACGGTCTTCACAAGGCCTCGTAATGCGTTCTGGCGATATTTTGAAAGTACGGCTCACGCATTGCTTGGAATTATCGCACATAGCGAAAAACTGTGTCATGATCCTTGAGACCATTTCGACAAAAATAAAAAGCGAACCGATTTAGCTAAATTTTGATAACAAATTTTGGGGTGTTTCAGAGCTAAATTGAGAGCTACGTCCAAACTATATTATATAGTAATAATAGCAAACAATTTTAGAGGTCTGCTACCTCAAAGTCATGGGACTCCATCAACCATGTGAAGATTTCAAATATCTGGCTCCCAACTGGCATCTGCTGCAAGCGACCTAAAAAGACGCCAAGCATTCGCATGGAGTGCCTTCTGGAACTAGATGTCTGTGGAAAAAGCCCCAATTATCCATCTCTGCACAAGTCAAGTTATCAACACTACTGTGTGACCATCCTATTATGGCTGTGAATCCTGGGTGCTATCACAAAACCTGGAAAGACAAAATCAACGCATTTGTACCTATTGCTATAGGATTATGCTGGACATGAGACGGAAAGACCGTGTCTAAAACACCATCTTATATTCAATGATAACACAGCCTCTTATCCACCTTGTAAGACATCGCCAGCTGAGGTTCCTTGGACACATCCTTGGTCTGACCAGAGGAACCTGCTTTTTAAAAAAAAAAAAAAGATACGCTCTATACATACCACCTCATGGCCAGGAGATTGGGTTGCCTTGAAACCACACTTCTTATTAGCCTACACAGTAGAGGGATGTTCTCGTAGGAGAACAAAATTCTGACACCTATGATGCAAAAATATTCATAGAACCCCTTCGTTTTTTTGGAGATATGTGAAATTATTTTTTATAATACAACATTCTCTATGGGCGATCTGTAACGTAGTCTCTCGCGCAGTTCCAATTTAGATAAAAATTCAAATCTTTAGCAGTCTGTGGACACAGATCTAAAGAGTGGGTAAATCCCGATGAGGGTTAACTGCCGCACCGCCGTAAAGTGGACCGCACTGAACAGTTGAATTAGCTGCTTTGACAGCGATGGTGTCTATCGATACAACATGGAGGACTGGACGAAGTACTGAATTTGAAGCTCTGCACTTTTTTATTAAATAAAACCTCGAGAGCCTATCATCCACTCTTTAAAACACATATTTTTAAGGTACGGCCAATGACCAATCTATTATCCAGTGTATATCCAATTCAGCCTTTCTTTGGGCACAATACCCCCTTGAATTTTGCTTTCACAAAAAGATCTTTCTTCTGCAACAAACCCGCATGACAGAGAGTCAACGATACGCAACGTACAAAAATCTATTTGTGATCATACAATGACTGACATGTAGTACTACAGTATTTGTAATATGACCCTATGTTACGAGCAATAAGAAATTAATCGGAATGACGTTTTTGTTACTGGACCACTCTATTTTCGGTTTGCAGAACAGTGTATTTAAAACGTGACAGCGGATTTTACTGAATCACAATACAACTCTGATAAAATTACTCACTCTCCAATATCGTTATGACATATTGAGTGGAGATGATTGTACATAAAACACAAGTGCCACGAACGACCAGCGATCGATGAGCCACTGATCAGGTAGGGTGTCTCGCTGATGTCACAGGGCAATTCATAGGGCGGCCATTTTGCGTTGGGGATAGCCATAGGTCGCCGTGTAAAAATTGGCGTAAAATGTGCCATATTTTTAACCCTTGAACGAGGACTGTAATGGTAGCCGCTACTTAGGAATAACATGCACATTTTAGAATGCCTATTCGTTTCACTTGCATGCGAGACAATCCAAAGAAATGGGTCATAGGTTGCCAAACACCTCGATCGTGTTTGTTCAGGATGGACCCATAGACATCAAGTTTGTTTTCACCGTCCATGAACCATGGCTGTTAGGAACTAAGATCAAGTTATAGAAAGTACGCTCAGTGTTGTGTGTCGCGAATGATCCTGCGAAACGGGGCCGATGATATTGGCTAAGCACCGGCAGTGATCCGTGAGTAGAATAGCTATCGTTTGATCGAGTAGCATATCCCAATTTATTTAAATCCTGTAATCACTCGAAAAGTTTCGGGTAAATCAACTTCCGGATCAAAGTTCCATTCGTACATGCCATTACATGTACAAACAAGTCGTGCATGAGAAGGGTTGTTTCACAACAGAAAATGATGATTTATGATGATTTACAAGTGATGTCATTAACTAATGAAAAGGTAATATAGGCCTGGTATCTAAAGAACATATCAATTCTAATGTTAAATTGCTTATTTTAGTTCATTGCAGTGTGAAAGTTTGGCTCTTTGAAATAGCCTGTTAAATCGCAAACTAACTTCACATACTGTTGCATAACTCCATCGATAATGCCGGACCGTCATGTTAAAAGACAAATGTGGAGTTATGCTTAGCAAAACTAGCTGAAGACATTCCATTGATGCCAACCTTGTGTACAAAAAATAATTACAATTAAAAGTATGTACTAATAGTATTAGTAATAACGCAAGATAACTCTTGTTTTAGAATATCAGGGGTAGAATTTCAATGCGAGTCAACTCGTCCCGACTCAGACGGACTCACATAAAATGCGACAGCGGCAAATCCATGTTTACTTGACATCAACTTGGTAAACTTTTAAACTTTTAATCTTTGGAGAAGATTTGGAGGACTTCAGGGTTTTTCAGAAAAAATATTACCTCTGCTGTGGGTATTAAGTCAAGAGTACTTTCAGAGATGTAACTTTTCCGGAAATTTTTCAGATTCTGGATTTTTGGCTAAATAAAACAATTCTGGATACGTAAAAAAACATTTTTTTAATTTTTTATTTATTTTTCAATTTCTTAGATCAAATTGTTATTGATAAAGGTAAAACTCTGCATCAAAAAAAAAACCCAAGTTTTAAGTACCAATTTTATTTTAAGAAGGGGGTCTTGCATCCTAAAATACGTAAATACTGTTCCCCTTCCCGGACTTCGCCGGATGCTACGCTAAAATTAGGCCTTCCTGTTGGGGTTCAAATTTTGGATTTTCCGGAAAGGGACTAATACTTTTTAATATCTCTTTATCTTTGAAAGTTCATTGGGTTGAGACGTGATGCCGCAAAATAACAAAATGCGCCCCGACTTTCGCTGAGGTTCTGTATCTGCCTCCAGGTAAGACTAAATAAACAGGATGCCTGTACATTACTTCACTCATAGCTTTCTTTCTGTTACCTCCATAGCTGAAAGATAGCATATACTTGACTTCACATATTTCCTTCCTTGCAAGGTATCATTTTTAGAGTCATGAGCAATCCAGACACAAGACGAAATCTCTTGATCGGCTGTAAATCTTAGCCAGAGTAAGTCGTTTTGGCTCCACAGGGATCATCTACTATTCCGACAATAAAGCATAAATTTGTGTTGAAAAGTCATTAACTCTTTTTGTTTTATTTTTGGTATGGCTGGGACAATCAAGGTAGACTTGTTACAAAACTCACTTTTAATATTATTTGTTCTGATTTTTGGCAAATGCATTTCTATTCGCTTACCAGGCAATAATTTAAAACCAAAAGAAGAAATTATAAGTATCACATGTATTTTTAGACTACTAAAGAGTATGTTTTCAGTGACAAGTCTCTTAAATTAATTGACTGCTCTCGGCCCATAGCCATGGGCGGGGTCTGCTCTTGGCCCCGAATGGTCCCTGCATAGGTTCAATTACTCTGAAGGGTTCATTATTCCGAATTGAGCACGAGGTTCATATTCTGAAGGGTCAGAACGCCCCTAACGCCCTAGGGGTGAAGTAAGCTTTCCAGTACATAACACCAAATTGCAAATGTGCATTTGGTTGTGAGTACTGTAACACCAAATATGCAAACTGTACGATTTGGTTTTGAGTACTATACAACCAAAATATGCAAAATTTTACGATTGGTTTTGAGTCCTATACCCCAAATTTCACCAATATGTGACCTGCTCCCACGAAACCCGGATAAAGTTCGGAATTTTTTCCATTTTAAGATATGTGCAGATTTTAAATGCTCATAACAAGCCTTGTAAAATATGTACCACATGTAAACATTGCATTTCCCTTTTGTGTATCAAAACTCAATAATTGCCTAGGATTTTCTTTTGTTTTTTATTGGTTTTATCCAAGTTCATTGACCTCTTTCTCTTAAGTGTTCTGGCGACTTTGTCCTGATTTCATGGGAGCAGGTCACAAATATCAAACTTATTGTGTGTGTCAAAGTACTAACACCAAAAATCCTCAATGTTCCCAAGATTTGAGTTTTTTTGGATTGGTAGTGTTGTGGTTAGTCCAAATTGGCATGAGGTTCATTATTCGGAACGTTCAGTCCGATTAAGCAATGCGGTTCATATTCTGAAGGGTCAGTACGTCCAATTGAGCCAGGGGAGGTTCTAATTCAGAACGGTCAGTCTGAATTGAGCATGCGGTTCATTATTCCGAGGGTCATTCGTCTGAATTGAGCATGAGGGTCATTATTCTGACGGGTCATTAGTCCGAATTGAGCCTGAGGTTTCATTATTCCAAGGGTCATTAGTCCGAAACGAGCATGAGGTTCCATTATTCCAACGGGAGCTTTGTCCGAAAGTGAGCATTTAGGAGTTCAGTGACTGAAGGGTCATTAGTCGAATGAGCATGAGGTTCATATTCTGAGGGTCAGTAGTCCGAATGAGCACGAGGTGCATATTCAGAAGGGTCATTAGTCCAAAATTGAGCATGAGGTTCTTATTCTGAAGGGTCATTAGTCAGAATTAAGCATGAAGGTTCATTCTGAAGGGCATTTAATCCGAATTGAGCATGAGGTTATATTCCAAGGGTCATTTGGTCCGAATTGAGCATTTAGGTTCATTTGACCGAAGGGTCTTTAGTCCGAATTGAACATAAAGTTCAATTGGTCTGAAGTTCATCCGTCCGAATCGAGCATAAAGTTCATTGGTCTGATCCGCGGTGGGTTTTTTAGGGTTATGTTCGGACCAAGGTTTCCGTTAAGCTCTGAAAATCGCGCGTCCATATGGACGCACAAGTTTTCCATGCTAGTAAAAACTTTGCGTCCAGCCCATTTTTGTTTAGTTCGGATCATAGTTTCATGTCGAGAAGTCAATGTGCAGTGCCGGAAATTCGCCGCGAACCCAATTCACCTAGGTTGCACTGAATTTGCAGAGAACCAAAACAGGTTCACACAGTGTTTTCAAGTGCTAAAAAACAAAAGTTGTATCTAACTGTAACTACCGGGCTACTCCAAATAAAACACAAGTGCCTAGTCCCTCCAACTCCCTTTGGACAATGTTTGACACTGGCATCTTGGTCAATTGTAAGTCAAATCGATAGTTACAAGCTTTTTGGCAGCAATCCTAATAAATTATATGGATTTCTCATATTTATCAGGGATGAAACATTGACTATTTTAATTGCATATGATTTAAAATGAAAAGAGGCATAGTTCTAAGTTAAAAATGAGCTTAAGTACAAGAGATAGGTAAATTTACAAAATAACATTTTTGTTTTTTAAAAAGAAAGCTAAAACTTTAAATTAACCTGTCAGCATTTAAAGAAGCTACGTAAAAAACACCCTTCCGTACATTATTCAACGCCTAGTCGGAGGCAAAACACAAAGCAATGCAAAAACGAATGGGGTCAATGGGCGTGAAATCTACAACACAACAAACAACAATGTACCCTTTGAATTTCTTCTTATTGGATATGGAATAAAGACGAGTCAGTTTTATTTACTAAGTGAGAACGATAACCTGTTCGTATCCTCCGAGTAAATACCGTCACTGTGAACCATGCGACCGAAGTGACAAAGTCATGTATTAACTGTGAAGTACTTTGAAATTCTGCGGTCCAGACGACGAGAGGGCTGTTGGAGGAGTCAGAATACTTGTGACTTTAAAAAAGTGCGTCATGGACACAATGACGTGTATAACGGGGAACCCTGTCGGGTCCTGTGAACCTTTGCTTTGATTTTTTTGGAATAATGACCCTTCAGACCAAGAACCATATGCTCAATTAGGGACTGACCCTTCAGACCAATGAAACATATGTTCATAATCATACTAATGCATGGCTATGCCTACATTCAGATACCCTTTGACCAAAGAAACTTACTGTATGATAAATTAGGACTGACTTTCGGTCTAATAACACTTTACACAACGAACGGGAATCACAGGGGAGATGGGCAAATAGGCCATCCAAATCTATGGGATCTCTCAAATTAGATTTTGGTGTCATCTCTTGCGGAACGGCACAGGGAATAATTTGGTATTGTGGACTGGATGTGTGTGTCTTTATGGTAAAACTGTTAACCCAGCACTTATTGGACTAATATGCACACTTGGTCAGCAGAACTACTGCTACAAGACTCATATGGTTACACGATTGACATCCAGTGAACCCCTGTGACATTTGACCCCTCACAGGCCGCAATGGCAGATGATAAATTCCGGGGACCACAGCGGGATATGCAAGTTATAGTGTAACACATGGTGCCTTAAAGTTTTCAAACAGTCCACACAGTGTCTACTCCCAATATACATATTGCCCCAATCATACCAATTCATGTTTTCTGAATTCCCCCCCCCCCACTTAAATTAATTGGCTATGGACCGGACTGTTATGAAGAAAGCTAAGCCATGACAGATTGTTGTGTGAATGTGAACTCTTTGTTTTTTCCTCATTAGCAGATATGATTAACATTGTCTTTCATCTATTGACCATTTTTGTTTAAAAACAGGAGTGACATTGATGCCATATTAGATGAGATATCAAGGAAAGAGCCCTGATCACACCAAGTCGCAGGTAGACAGGTACGAAATCTAATGAAAAACTGCAAAAGAAACTCGCACAAGAGACGACCAGAAATTTTATCTATTCAAGGTGAGTTAAAAGACCTTACAAGACCAACAATATGAACTCTGGCAAGATTTATTGTTGTAATAAGCAGGAGTAGCGTGTATTTCAGATTTTTTGGCACACAAATTATTTTATTGACCCTTAAATTTTCCACCAATTGAAAGCCATGTAACTTGTCACTGAGTTCCTTTTAAAAGTTTTGTTTAGTCAGGCCCGTAAGGCCCCCCCAGGATTTTGTTCGGGAGGGATTACATTTTTCAAAAGGGACCTTTTTTCCCCAAATTCCCCTTCCCAAAAGGGGGGGGCCATTTTGGCAAAGTGGACCTTTTTTACCGAAATGTATAACCTTTTTTTCGACAAAATAGCATAAAACTCCTGATTTTGGCTCCTCCGCTTGCAAAATGAATGTTGGGGCCTTTTTAGCCATTTTCAGGGGGTTTCAGGGACTCTTGGATTTGGTGGGTTTGCCCCCCCCCCCTCGCCAATCGCATTGTTGCCAACAAACCATGAAATTGTGCTTATGCTCAATTTACACAGTCCAGATTCCTTTTTTTTTTTTAAAGGGGGATGGCCCGAATTAAAGATGTTTTCATCTCGATAGATTGGCCTTCACTCAAAAACGCATTCTGTTATTTCAATCCGTTGTGATGCGAAGCTGGAAAACGTGATTTTGTAAGCCATGATTACTGGTAAAATTAATACATGGGAGCCCCAACTGGGGCACCTTTTCGCTCATATCTTCCAAACCAAACATCATTTGCTCTAAGATTCAAGGGTAAATTGCGAAAAAATAGTAGCTCTTATGATACCACAAATGTTTACCCCTCCGATAAAAATCTGGGGGGCTTTGGGGACAGAGACTATTAGCGAGTCGGGCATGGACCTTAACAATCTTGTTCTAAGGGACTGTGTGTAATGATGAATGAGCCTTAGGTACAAGGTACAGATGCAGGGTCCCGAGGCAGTAGGAGCTCCAAAATGGTGTAAGGCCATTGTGTGGGTCAGTAATATGTGACCACCGAAGGTGTAATATTACACAGAAAAAATGCTATGTGAGAAGGGGCAATATTATGCCTGAAGATGGCACATAGAAATAGAATATGGCACTTAGTATTTAAGTGACCTTGGACTAACCTTTAATGATCTCATAGGGCTGTTATGACCTGGGTGTGACCTTGCCTTAATAGGTTATGACCCCAGAAGTGACCTTGACCCTGCGAACGGGAGTGGAGCTTAAATTAGCTTTCGCACACCATTCTTATACAAAAAAATCGATGCCACAGCTAGTCAAAGTGTCAAATTGAAGAGAAAGGTAAGTTAGGGTGGCAAGTACCCATCACTAAATTCCTCATAGTGTCCTGGTTGCCAAATTCCACATAGTATCCCATTACAAATTCCATGTATTGCAACTTGCCACAATTTCTAAAAATTTTGTATCATACATTGTAACATATTGCAGTTGCTATTACGATCTCTACAAATCCACACAGTGCCGTATCACCCAATTTGACAGAGTCTAACTTTACAACGCCTTATAACACCTTAATAACTCTCTGATATTGTAACTTCTACAGTGTAGTGACGTGCTACGAGCCATAATTCTTACATTAACCAATGTGGCCGTTAACAAGTCGGGATCTAGCTTCATAACAGGTAGCTATGACAGGACATGTAAGATATGGACACAGAACGGGGAGAGGAACTACATACTCTAGAAGGCCATTAGGAATGTTGTGTATGCCATAGCGGATTAATCATCCATATGGGTGAGTTGACTGTATTTGTAATTGATGCCACAAATATATCAAGCAAGACCGATTGACTTAGGGAAATGTTGTTATGAAGATTGAGAATTTAGAATATTTGGTAGGCGGTAGTTTAGGCCTTGTGGTTAATTCCAGCAGATTTGATTGGTATTTGAGGGGTCATATGATGTAATTAACCAATCGGAGGCATGATTGAAAAGATTATGGTGATACAGATATAGGTCATGATTTGGGTGTTTATTAGACATTATCTTGTATTAAACAAAGTTGGTAGGTCATTGTGGGGTACTGTATAAAGTTATAGAAAGACTACTCATTTGGCCTATTTACACAAAGTCAGTATGTTTGTTGCATTTACTTCCAGAGAACTGCTAAATTATGAAGTATCAGGATCGTAATAGTCTAACAAGGGTGACTGCATTGAGGTTAGAGGACAAGTAAGGGTAATTTGGGGTTATTTGATAATTTTGGTTAAAATTCATATACACATAAACTATTATTATTATATATCAATTTATTTTTATGAACTTCCATACGCATAAACTACAAGCATGTCTATAGGCGTCACTTGATGCGGCTCAGTAACATTTAAGGGTAAAGGGATTAGCAACGATTTGCTAATCGAAAAGCGAAAAAATCATCAAA
>JAMKCH010034285.1:0-73774 GCA_023653785.1 Ophioderma brevispina
ACTGAACTGTGTCCTTGGTGGATGCATGTTGTAACTCATGGTGTTTATTTTTTACAGGGTCGGCTGCTGAGGTGGTGAGTCAGTGATTTGAAGCACTCTATTTTGAGTTTGAGCGGTATTGATACCTCTACACAATTAGGAAACAGGAGAAACAACTAGATGTTCAACAGTCTTGACCCAGGTAAAGGAAAAGCTCTGGCTTGGGACTTGTAACAATTAACATTTTCTCTAAATGGGTAACATGAACTAAATTAATGTTGTCCCTTTTGGTATTAAAAATATTAAATATTGCAAAATACTTTCACTGGATCATTACAAATCCATTCTTTGTTAAAGAAAGTAACAAAGTATCAAACGTGGCACTCTTAGAAGACATCTACCGAAGACATCTTCTGTTTTTAGTAGCTGGTCCAGGTGGGAGGCATCCACCTCCAAGGTTCAACGTGTTATAAAAAAGTGTTTCACACACTTTCATAAAGCATCAAACCATGCTTGCATTTGGGGAAAAAGGCTGCACAGGTGGAAATGGGCAAAGGCCCACCTTAAGACATTGGTCCTTGTATACAGGGATAATGACCTGTGGACATGCCCATCGTCTCTGGCAGGAAAACCTCATATAATTTTTGTTTTGGCCCTTTGAACATGTTAAAGGAACTTTCTTATGTTAACCTATTTAATAAAAAATTGCTTTCAACATGTTCAAGGCCAAAAATACATACCTGGTATGAGGTTTTCCTGTCCCATGACCCCTGCTAAAAATTTGCTATCAGATGTTTGCAAGTTTGCACATGTTGCAATCTGTTTTCTTTAAAGGCCCACTCAACAGTTTTTATACAATCTACAATAGGGGCATTCCATGCCAATTCAACAAATCGCATACAAAGAACCACATCACCTCTTGGATTTCTTTCTTTTTTGGTATATGAAAGATATTCATGATAAACTAAATCCGGAAAATTGAGATCTGTACCTCTTTTCGTTTTCACGCTAACAAGCAAGTTTAATTTGAGGGGGTCAACCTCAAAAACTGTATGGTGTGAAATTCAATATTCAGAGGGCCATAAGTAAAGACCTGCCCTGCACCCACTCAGATCCTCAAACTTGGTATTCCAGGATTACCTTTGCTGCGATTGCAAATAACTGTATCAAAAAATGCACTTGCCTCCGATTAAGTTACGGGGGTCAGAAATGGCTCATAAGCCACTTGGACCATACTTTGGGGTTCCATAAGTCAAAAAGTAAGTGATATCAGCTCCAAATTTGGGCTGGGAAAGCTTATCTTGAATACTCCCCTTTGTACAATCTTATACTTTATCAATCCATCTTTATTGGAAGAGATATATCTGTCGCACTAAAAGCAAAAAGTCCAAACAAACCTTGACTCCCCCCCAAAATCAATGTCCGACATTTTGCACCAATGCCTTCTTGAATATTGTTTTAAGAGGGGTCCCTACCTGAAGTTGTGTGGCAAGGTTTCCAACATGGTTTCTACACTGCCAATGTAGGTACACAGGCTCAAAGAATCTAAGTACTTTCAACTAATATCAGACAAAGTTCCCATTGAAATGTACACCGAATTCCTGAACTTTGCAACCTGGTATCCAAGTGCCGGTTTAAGAATAAGACTTTGAATCGCAAGTTTGCCCTTGTAGAACTCTAACAATGAAGTTAAATTCAAATTATCACCTTATAGCACCTGATCTAGGTATGGAACAAATTTCACCTTTGTATCTGGTTTTGGTAAGGAATTTATATACTTTAATAGTAAACGTGAACGTGTGCAAGTTAATACCCAGTTGCAAAGTTCAGGTTTCCTTGTGTTTCCAAGGGAATTCTTTCAACTGAATTACATAAGTAGGGCTTGTTGAAGTACCAGTTACTTATAGAAGACACTTAGACACCACACTGAAACTCTCCAAAACATTAAGCAATGCGACCCCCCCCCCCCAAATATTCAAGCAGAATTGGTGCCGATGTCTGACATTGGGTTAGGGGGCCAAGTTATGGTCAAATTAGAATTTTTCCTTTTGCAAACAGCTGTATCTCTTCCACGAAGCTGATATACGTGAAGGATGGACACAAGGGTAGGATTTAAGATTAGCTATCACCAGCCCAAATGTGGAAGTATATCCAATTGACTTTTTGACTTATGGGCCCCAAAGTATGGTCGAGTGGGTTTTAAGCCATTTTTGACCCATGTTATTTATTGGGGCAAGTGCATTTGTTCTGTCAAATATTTGCAATATGCAGCAAAAGGTTATCAGAATGCCAAGGTTGAAGGATCTGAGGGGTAGTTCTTTATTAGGCCTTGAATATTGAATTTCACAACGGAGATGTTTTGAGGTGACCCCCCTCAACATTGAAATTGTTGTAGTGTGAAAACGAAGAGGTATAGAGACTCAAATTTTCATGAATTTCAGTTTCATGAAGATCATTTCACTACACCAAAAAGAAAGAAATCCCATGAGTGATGGTTTTGTATCAGTGGTTGACTGACATGGATATGACCATTAGCTAAAAAAATTCGTCTCTCCTTTTTCTAATACCACCAAATATAGATCCCTTCCTCCCCTTGAACTATGCTAATCAGTCTGAAAAGTGAATACTTCCTCAATATCCAGGATATAACATTTTGCTATCATCTTCCTTTTTACAGGTTCATCCCTGTATAAGACGAGATTGCACAATACTACAAACAGCCAAAGTCAAAGTGGAGAGTGTGTGGGACGAATGAGGAAGGACATTGGAAGCTGCTGACCTGGTGGTCACTCAGGATCCAGCTGCCTTCCACAGGACACATAATGCCGGGTTGGCCGGCCATCCGCCGGCCGGGTGTAGGTTAAAGGCTTTTTTATGCCGGACCAGTGAGCGGTGGTCATGGTCCTCATCATGTTGGCCCCAGTATTATGGACCCACCAGAAGAAGACAGATATTACAGGTGAAGGTTTGGTGTTATTGTTATGTAATGGTTAATTGGGGATTGTGGGGGACTTTGGGAATAAGGTGGTTGACTGCACAAACAAAGGTTCGCCCCCCGCTTACCATTTCCGTTTCAGACCATTTGTATATTTTCTAACTAAAGTTCACAGCCCTTCAGTTTGATTCAGCTACCCCCCCCATACGTAAAAGTACAAAATGTATAATACCAGCCCCCTATATTAATTAATAATACATAAAGTATCAAGTGTAAACTGTACAAAGTGAATAGGTGTAGGATATGCTAGGACCAGTACTGGACAACCAGATAGGGCTTATCATTATTGCTGGCCCTGTAATCCATACAAATAGGTTTAAAACTCACTATACAATAAGTACGAAGGTAAACTATACATAAACAAAAACAATACAGAACAACAACAAAGACAAAATTGGACAAGAAGGAAAGACTGTAAACATGTCTTGCTAGGTATTTGCAAAAACTATGGCTTTGAGGAAGCGAGATAGAAATGAGGTGAGAATACAAGTGAGGAGTAGAAATAAGATGAAGAATAAAGTGAGAGGAGAAAAAGTCAAAAGTAAAAATTGGAGGTGCAGATTTTTCAAAATCTTGAAAAATATACCAAAAGTCAGTTAAAATTTGTTTTGTTACCCCAAAATCATTTGGTGCTTACAGTTTGGGCTTCTTAACACCCAAGGAGTTTTACTCAGAGTGATGTTATATCTGGGATATGGCAAATTACCATGGAAATTGTGATGTTACAAATAATCATACATGAGGTCAAAAGGTGGCTTCGAAGGAAACTAGAAAATCCATGCAAAGGGTTTGTTTGTTTTAATTGAAAAGGGGCAGATCTTGCGGAAGTTTTTGTTAAATTTGCAATTTTTACTGTATAATGTTGTGAGGTCATTTTTGGCCAACTTTATCCCTTTAATGGCATTGAGACCAAACAAGATCAGGAAAAGCCAATAAAATGTGAATTTTAAGCATGCTAAATTGTAAATTTTAAAAAAAGTGTGTGTGTGGTCTTTTGATGTTTTTAAAGGGCCCTGATGGAGTTGTAACATTATTTCATGAAGTTTAGATGAAAGAAAATGTGTTTGTGTTTCATTCTTGCATTGTGTAGTTTTCATAATCCCCTTTCTCTGCATGTATCCATATTTTTTTCAATCCTGTTTCACATTCACTTTTGTGTTTTCATCTTTCTTGTGTGTGTGTGCATGATATTTGATGTTAACAGAAACTCAATCGTGCCAGTCACGAAACAGCAGTGGATTATTTCAAACCCAAACGAGCCAATCAGCTTTTGAATAAGAGTTGAATCCACCAAGAATGTCGTAGGTGAGTGGGTTAGGTTCCGTTTAATCCTACCTCAAATGAGATCAACATTTTGTGTCAAAGGGAGTAGAAATGAAAAAACCATAAAATTTTGAAATTTTTTATTTTTGAACAATATTTGTGAAACTTATTTTTTTTTTAAGTGAATTTCCCAATCTGTTACGAATTTATGATTTGCTCCCCAAATTTTGAATTCTCCAAATGCCATAGCTATTTGGGCCATCACTGTTTTCCGTTTTCATTAAAAATGTAGATTCATCTCGAAAATGGATCTATTACATTATTATCATTTGCTGTAGCATTTTCCACTCTATCTAAGCAGTTCATTGCTTTTTCACATCATAATATGTGAGAATTTAATCAGTGATTCTAAAGATATTAGCTTCAATTCAAAAGCCATTTGGTAGTTGGAGATCACCAGCATGACCTTCTTGAGTTTCACTGAAACATTGCAAGTGCATGACTAGATGTGCATGGCTTTGCTTAACCTTTGACAGTTCAGTTTAAGCATTCACAGCATATTGAAATATCTTAAGTTGTTTCAATTTTCTCCAAATTTAGGATAACTAAATGTATCTTGTTTCTTGAACAAGTAACACATCATGAAAATTAATGTGCAAAACCTTTTTTAAAGACACGCAGTGATTTATCCGAAAGGTCAAATATTAGAAATTTGCAGGAATAGCCTAAAAGTGAAGGATAAGTCTGTAGAATTTCATAAGTTACGTTTTCCAAACTGAAGAATGACATGAAAGAAAAATTTTGCTTTTTTTAATTTTGTTATTTTCTTTATTTGATTTGATTTGAGTGTCCGTACGGACAGTAATGAATAAATCTCCGATTTGTCCTTATTATGTTGATTCTGGTCCTATCATGTGCAGGGTATGTTAGGAGACCTGTACTTGTTACAAATATGCAAAAATATTATGTTGATGATTTTTCGATACCGATTTAGCAAATCAGATAGTTGCCTTAAAAAAAAAAAAAAAAAAAACCCCCAGGGCTGAAATTTTAGACTCTTTGATGGTATAGATGAAAAGCATTGCTTAGACAAGTCCCAAGTCCATAGTGGACACTTAATTACTGGGGGCACTAAATAGGTTGTGTATGTTATGAACTTGGCAAGATGGCAAAAATGTGTGATGTTGAACTTGTATCTGATGTTTTTCAATAATTTGTTTACACAGATATCCGATGAGACAAAACAGTCGCATGTCTACGACAACTTCTCTGCAGCTACAGTTCACGGACAACTAGGACCTAGCGATGTACCGATGCGCAAACCGACTCGTCTTACGTCGCTCGCAACGTCGAAACCAGAAAAGGGGACGAAGAAATCCCACAATACGTTAGAACCTCTATGAGTGCTTTTGAGATTAGCATCGAATTGGACCAGAGTATATTTATATAGCGCTATCTTTTTATTTATTTATTGTGGCTTTTTATAGAAAATTAGTGTACATAGTGTTCTTGTTCGGGCCCAGCACTTGATGTGTATTCATATGAATGTATATCTTGTTGTTGGGTTTGGACAAAATGATAGGTGACTTTATTTGTATAGGTGCAAACCAAATCTTATGTGCAAGTGTAAATGACCGTCCATGGGTTAATTTATCAAGATTGAGCTTATTGTAGTGTTAATATGAAGATAGTTTGATTTATGTATTCTATATTTAAGATAGCCATGTCACAGCAATGCTTATAAAATGGTAGACAAGGGCTCTAAAAACCAAGTTATGCAAAAGCCTACAGAATTGTATCCGTTTAATATCACAAGATTTGCTTAGCATAAGTACCTAGGGCAGGGACTTATACGGTCTGCTTCTTGTTTCCAGGACCAAACTTGTCGACTCTCCTCATAGCTGTGCGATTCAGCTTATAGTTTGCGCTTTATTCTGTAATGTATTAAGTATTACAAATGAACACGACTTTCTGCAGATCGGATGTGGGCGTGCATTCTACAGGCGCTCACGATATACAAAGGTCTGGGTTCGAAGCTCCTCATAGGCAGAAAATTTAATTTACATGCTTATATATTTCTAGAGTGAGGTAGTCAGAGAGTCAGTGATTGAATAGAAAATAGTGAATACCTCAGAGACAAGTCACAAGATGTTGTCTTGAGACACACTTGCAGATGGAATAAGGCCTTGCCTTAATTTATATGGTGTAAAAGAGTACTCAAATGTGCCCATTGTACCATTTAGGGTGGTAGGCAACAAATGGTACAAAGTGGCCTACACAGCAATGTGTAGGCAATAGTGCCCATTAAATAATAATGTATGTGGACCACAGGCCTTGAGCCTATTGATACACTTCATGAGGCCCGAGGGATACAGGCAACACTTCCCCCATCGGGACACCTTGTAAATGTGGTGCAGGAGCCTCCATTGTACTGTATATGTGGTGCCAAGCACCAATAGTGCCCATCAGCCAAGTTCTTGTATACAGGTTATATAGGCACACACAGTGTCTTATAGCCAAAGTGAAATAGTGTCCACATGGGCAAAGGTGTCACACACCAAAACGCACCAGTGTGAAAGTGGTGAATGGGCATGCACAAACTTTGTCCTCCATACAATTGTAATTAAACAAGGGCACTGACACTGATTGCCTCATTATAGTTGGACATGCATACTTATGACTTCATAGTTGAGTGGTGGCATGTCCTGTACCCTTCAAAAATGAATGAGGATGTGCATTGGAGCCACGCAGATACACGTGTACCAAATCCCACCTAGTGCAAGGGTGAATGTGCAATTGGATTAACAGTATCCACCTTAAACTCCATTTCATGTGATACCGTTCAATGTTAAAGGCACTGGTTGCCAATTCAGCAATGATCAAAAGTATAAATAAACAGTGGGTGTGCCACAGTTTTGAATATATGGCTGCTCCTGTGTGCTTTGCAATGCAGCCATGATTTAAGAAATACCTCAGGGTCACTTGGTAGACCCAACGGTGTAATAGTTGTCTCAGAGGAAAATATATGATTTGTGTGTTTCAAAGGCATCAGTCAGTCCATGTGCTAGAGTTAGCATTATTGCCACGATTAAACATTAAAGGGCATTCTTTGTCATTTTTATGCATATGTACAACATTCCACAATTTGACTGCCGTGTGTTTTGTTGTAAATTTTTAACTTCTGAAACAGTTTGTTGTTTTTCTTGAAATGTTTAAATAACAGGTGTTGCCTGGCATTGTCTCATCAACATAAATCTATACACCAAAATGGTCCTGTTTATAAATAACTAGAAACATGACATGGTTCCTTGCCATGATACTTACTATGTGAAAAACAAAACTATATTATTGAAATAGGCTTCATACTTTGGAGCATTCATAGGTACTTCTGTATCCCTCTATCTATTACACTATGTACCTCGCAAACTTTTTTGTCCTTCCTAATTGGTTTTTACACCTAATCTGATAGACCAATTTCCGTGGTTCTTTTCCAAATCTGAAAGTCCATTTTCGTGGTTCTTCCTAACAGGTAACCGTTGAACTTTAATTTGATGGAGTTGGTGAAGGTGGTTAAAAATGTCATTGTTGAAATTGTGTAACCTGCCATTTCACACTGAACATTTGCCGTTGTCAATAACCATAGGTAATGTACTTCTCAACCTTTCTGGTCATTTTTATTCCCCCTGGCTTGAAAAGCAGAGTGGGGGATATGTGAGGTGTGTTGTAGTGTGTGTCCAGTTTGCGTTAGGTTTCGTTTTTGCGTCTCATTCGAAAAGTTTAAGTCCGATTTAAAACAGACTTGGGTTGAAGGTGCAATAGGGGTTCCGTCATATGTGGACGAATGACAAAGGTCATGCGACCAAGGTCAAAGGTCAACTGAGGTTCAGTTCCATTTGTTAGTTTTTTTTTCTGGTTGTCTTTGAAAAGTTGAAGTCCGATTACAACGTAAATGGGGCGAAGGTTGCAATGTGCAATACGGGTTCCTTCTATGTTGAGGTCAACGGTCACATAACAGGTAAAAAAGTCCAACTCTGCCAACAACAACTGTGTATACTGCCATCTTGCCAGGGGGATTATGCGCAAGTTACTTGCGTGTATTTTAAAAATAGGTTATATCCAAGAGCCCCCCCTTCTCCCCTACTGTTACAACTTGAGCTTCAAAAAAATATGTGGAATTCAGTATAGCCCTTCCATATTTCACAACAAGTAGGATGTCGCCATCATGGATGTAAAGAACTCTATTTGTTCTAGATGTATTCACTTTGCCACACATTGGATATCAGTAGACAAAGATGCTAAAAAGTATTCCCATCAGTTATCCTTTCTTCCATAACCAAATTGTGATAAACCCAATTTGTGGTTATCACTGCTTGCTACCATCAGGACGTAACCCATGAGTACATAGGATTTTTGAATTCGGTTAGAGGGGGGAGCTTTGAGTGTGCGATTTCATACATCGTTTTGGTATTCGCTTGAGCATGAGAAGTGTGTAACTTAATAACCAAATCCTGACTTGCTTTCAAAGTGCTTCTACTTCCTGCACTGCAATGCAGTGAAAATGGATGAAAACTATCTCTGTCTCAACAACGCACACTTTCAATGTAATGTGAACTGTGTACTGCTGTTTTGGGTCAGAGATGGTTTCATCCATTTTTGCTTGCACTTCAAATGCCGTGCAGTGAAGAATTGTACTGCTTCCTTGAGTGATAAACACGGTGAGGTATGGAGTTCCTCTGCAAAAAAAAAATCGCAAATTTCATTTTTGCACTCAAAAGCATTAGCTTTCTTGAATTGTGATGGACACGGTCAGGAGGGCCCTGTTCAAGTTTTCTAAAACTGTAACATTCAAAAGCTTTACTGATCTTTCAGTGCCCTCCTTTTTCCACCATACTTCAAAGAGCTACTTGCACATGGGATTGTGAAAATCCATTTATGAACAATGCAAACATTTGCAGTGGGATAGCTTTTCAAAATGCTTTTGTTATCGGTTTTTCATCCTAATACTTTCTACCCCGAACCCCATGCAGTATGTCGTCATCACAAAATTGATGGTCGCCCTGAAAACACACTGCACTGGCCAAAAGTAACAGCGTTTTTACACGCGGACATAGAGACGCCTTATCTTGACGTATGCGTAGAAGCTGCATCAAGGTTATATGACATCACTGCACGTAGGTAGAGGAATGGACTATCGTATACTCTGGGTCCGGGTGTCATTTTCTTGGACAAAACAAACGCACACGCTGATCATTGCATGTACTGCCTAATGTGCAGACAATGGTGGCGCCGTTAGCCAGAGTATAGTAGTGGTGTTTGGTAAGACACAATGAGGTAGAGATAACTTTGGACCATATTGGATTTGCCCGTGGACTACACTCTGTCTTGCCCAATGGGTGCAATCTCACTAGTAGCTCTCTTATGGAACTTGCCACATTTGATTTCCACTGCGTTAATCAGTGGTCCCTCTATATTACTCTGCCTTCTCACATATTATGCACAGGTATACAGTGTTGTAGTATGTATTCCTAGTCCCAATAGGTATCCATAATACTTCATATAAGGGTAACACACACTTCCATAGGAAGTCGATGTCAATGAAATTCCCATTGAGTGTGGATGGGGCAAAATTTTTCATATCATTTTCTCTGAAAAGATGAAAAAAAAAACTGAAAGCATGACAATAATACTCACAGTATCCATGTTCTATAATGTAAGGAGAACACATGCAAGGTAATTTTAGCCATATAGAAGTGCATTTTGTGGTTGAAATCTTCATGAAAAATTTCAATTTCATGTACACTCACTTGCAATGGCAGTGTGCTTTTTAGAAGAGTCACTGTTGGGACTAATGTATTAATACCCAATGTTTATACCAAATGGGACCTCCTTGAAAACAGATTTAGCTGTAGAACTTTCTGTTGATGTGCTGTGTATGCTATATTTATTCCAACGATATGGAACAACAAATAACGATTACATAGTTGTGCCAGTAATTAGCAAAGACCACCTTGTACAAAGTATTACCCAAATCTTTCTGTGCAATCTTATTATAAACTCATGTCTTAACTGTGTGCAAAATTTTTTAAAAAATACAGTTTGTTTCTTACTAAATAGGCATGTTCAATGTTAGTGTAAATTTTTATCGCTCTTGATGCATTATAGTCAGAGATGCATTAAACATTTTATTTTTACAGTATGTTGTTGCCAATCAGAGAAGCACCCATTGATGTAAAGTAGAATGCTTTACCCTCAGTCATTTCTGTAACTTGCCAAATTAAAGAACACTGAAAAATGGTCAATTGGGCCATGTCTTTCAAATATGTTTGATTTTTATTAAACTAGGACATCTGACCCTTTAGTAGGAGCTTGTTCTGGGGTGTCAGCCATTGGCTAAAGCCTTCCTCCTTGTAAGTCTTATTCACTAAATTTAGTGTCAACAATTGTGCTTATTTCTCAATTGCACTCAATGAGGCATTTGTGCTTTGTCTTCCCTGTGGTGGATTGCACAAAGATTTAAACACATCGTAGACCTATCGTAAGCAGACGCATCTTTAGTTACTGTTAATATCCCTTACTTACGATGCGTTTGACTTAAGATGGAATTACGATGCATCGCAAGTCTTTGTGGAGTCCATCCCTGGTCACACAATCCAGGCAAATCACAGATTGATAGAAGCAGTAAAAGCAAAAAAAAAAATAATTGTTTAATGACGACTTGGACTATAGATGATGTATCCCCCATGCACCTCAAAGGCATGTTGCATGCCTAACTATACAAAGAAATAATTTATGCCTATTTATTGACAACCAAACTGTAATTCAATTTCTTTGTATTCACATTACTTCGCTATTGTATAAAACAAATGTGAAATATAGGTTGCAATTAGCTTCATCAAACACTACTCTGTATGTACATTGTGTTTTGTGTTAGGGATAGGTTCTTAATGTAGGGGTACTGTTTGGTGAAACTACTTGTAAACCCAAGTTAATTGTGTAATTAGCATTGTAAAACAGACCTAACTGCAGCATTGGGTTTAGGAGTAGGTTTAAGATACATCGTATTGCTTTTAAGTTAAGGTTTCTACGTAGACTTACTGTAGGAACTTTGTGGTGCTCAACTGCTAAATGCACAATTATGAAACTTAATAATTTGTTAATTACTAAATTGGCAAATTCTTCAAACATTGTAAATCAATATTAAATTGCAAGAAGGGGATTGACATAACCATTAAATTCAGGCAGTAAAACCCTTTTTGTGTCTCGGCCTTAGTGATCACTTGGTCCACTGTTGTCTGTTGTGAAAAAAGGTTAACATTTGCTTGTAATATCTGCATACTTAGGTGGATTTCAACCAAACTTGAGTTATAGGTGCACCATGGCATCCACTATTTGTTGATGAGGTTAAGGGTCACATATCAAGGTCAAATGTCATGTGAGGTCAAGTTGTAAGATGGGCTGAAAATGTAAAATTGACCTAAATTGAAAATTTGAACTTCAATTGGAACCAGACTTGGTTTATGCTATTTATATTTGACCATTACATTTCCATGAGTTGGTAATTTGTTAATTTGTAGGTCATATAGGACAGAGTTCAATCCCTTTTATAAGCATTTCAATAAATATTTGTGAACTGCTCAAACAGTTGCTGCCAATTTAGTTTCAAGCAAATTATCAAGTATGCATTGTGTCTCTCGTGTGTGATGTTATAGTACTGCTTATTTACAATGTAAATATCTCACTAACTCTAGTGTGCAAAAATGACCAAATTGTAAACATTGGCGCATTATTTAACATGCTTATATGTGTGATGCATGTGGTAAACAAGCTTGAAATATATATTTATCAATGGTGTCAAGATTTTTTTTTGTTTCATTGTGATGAAACTAAACAGTGAATGAATGCAAACTGATTGTATATAAATATAAACTCATTGCTTTATGATGTATATCCATAATGTGTATCTTATAAGGGGTATATTTAGGCACTATGTACACTTATTTTTAAAATTTGTGTACTTATAAGAGGAGTGTAAGAGGTAGATGAAAATCCATGCTTTGAACTAATACAGGGGTTATTTCCCTCTTCCCTTTCTATACTTTGATCAGCATACTAATAATAATAATTTGAAATATTTTTAACAACACGCGACATATTCACGTAACCGTGCTCAAGGCGCTGTGCGCACAGCCATGAATGCCGCTCAGCACCTCTGAGAAACCATAATACCGAACAGATTTATGCCAAGAGCTCGATTTTAGAAGCATGATGAACCGGATACCCGGAGAAACCTGCGGAACGAGTATGGATCGAGAAACAAAATTCACATAAGCCGCCGAGAATGAGCCCCTGCTGGGATTTGAAACCCTCGACCTCATTGGTGAAAGCGAGGTAAATAAACCTACACCAACTCGTTCCCCCGCACCAAAAGGGTTTGAATTTTTTTGTTCTTGGTCATCCACACTAATTTTTCCTTTAACCCGTGCCGTTAACGGCTTGTTTAAAAATGCACGTGTCACGCGGCCCACACTCATTGCATCTATTGCAGCATATCATGCTTTGGCTATTCTTAAAGGGACAAGCAAGCGATTTGCTGATCCTAAAACACGAAAAATCCAAATTCGTATTGTTGGTATTTTTGTTACTGGTATAGATGTGCCAACATAATCTGCAAAGTGGTTGGGATTGACATCGATGTATTAAAGACAAGGCAGTAACTTTTTACTTTTTATCTGCTTCTGTAATTCTATCAAAATCCGACTCAAGAATAAAAAAAGCCTTTCTGTGTGAATAACCACCTCAAAAACACAAATATTATTGATCTTTGTTTGTGTCTGTACTGATGTATAAAAAAACCACATCAGCTCTACTAGTTTAATTTGAGTCGTCATCGATACATGTCTATTTGCAGGAGGCGTAATGACAAATTTCCTCAACTACTTCATTTTTTCACGATTTTGTGGAGTGTTTTGTTCCTACATTTAAAGTAGTTATATGGAGTTGTACATAATTCTCTTTGATTTATAAGCTACAATCTTTCTACCTTTTTTTTTTTATTTCTCTCGCATTTATCGCTGCTTTACCCTTTAATTTGCAAAGTGACAGAACCCTTCTATTAGTTCTGACCAAAGTATAGGTCCAGAGGTATTCAATTTACTCCCGGCCAACTACCTGCAGATTTATTGATCACTTTGCAGATTAAGACACTATCAGTGATTTAATCCGAAAGAGGGTCAAAATATTTACATTCCGGGAATAGGTAAAAGGTGAAGGATATCTGTAGAATTTTCATAAGTTTTCTTCTTCGCCACCTGTAGAAATTGACAGAAGGGCAGAAAATGGCAATGTTCAAAATATGAATCCCCATTCAATCACGCGTTGTACTAAGTTGGTCCGTACGGACAGTAATGACTAAACTTTTGTGATTTTGTCCTTATTAGGTTGCTTCTGGTCCCCTATCCATTTGCGGGGTTTATTGGTTAACCTGTAACTTGTTACAAACATGGCTGAAATCTGATTTTTGATGATTTTTTTGATTTTCTGATTTGACCAATCACTGTGATAGTGGCCTTTAACAACCAATTATTTGTATGGCAAACTAAGAATGGGTTTGGGAAAAACAGCTTGTGTAAAACCAGAACCAGTTGAGTCATGTTTTTCTCGCCTTAACTTTTGTTCGGCAGAGACTTAGTAACCACTTTTCTATCTGTCTGTCCGTCTCTCTCTCCTCCGTCTGTCTGTCTGTTGTCCTTGTAAACTGCTTTTGGTATGATTTTTCTTTTTCTGGAGTTTCCCGTAAAGGGCTCGGTGATTGTAACTTGGGGAAGAAGCCGGGTCGATGAGTTCTCGAACTGATTTAGAATTTTGGGCATCAAATATCTAATTAAGTATCTAATTTGCATAATTTACAAAAATGTCCCTGCAAAGCTGTTTACAAGTTTTCTGAAGTTCCGTTACGGCGTAATAATGATGTACTTTACTTGGGTGGAAGGAAGCGGGCTGAGGAGTTCTCGACCTATTAGATTTTGGTCTTATTTCGGGCAAGTTTGAAATTGCTTCTTCTTCTTCTTGCTATGAGGCATCAAGCTAATATGTTTGTAAGTGCGGAGCCAACTCCCTGTTGATTGGTTGGGGTTTTGAGAATCATGTCCCACCGTTGGACGAAAGGTAGGACACTCATTGAGAATGTGATCCGCATCTGAGAGGAGAACCACCTTGGTAGGCTGGCGTGGCCGCAGCCCCCCATTGGTGCATATTGGCTATTTAAGCGCCTGACTCCTGTGGCGAAGTCCGGTGTAAGTGACCCATTCCTTGCGTGGGATGTTGCTGCCAGGTGGTATTTCTGTCTTGGGTGTAATAGAGAGTTGGGATCTGGTCTTGGTTATCTAGCCAGGCAGTTATTCCATGTCCTGTAAATGTTTAATGGGGAACTGGAGAGTTTTAGCAGCGTGTCAGCACAAAGGTCGGCGAGAGCGCGGTCTCTGACTACCAGTTGGTGTGAACTTTGACAAGTGTTTGCCGTCAGGTGTTTGTTGTCCGCAAGGCCATATTCACTAGTTTGTGTGGTGTGGTGTTTCTCCCAAAGTAACTGAGGTGCAATTGCCTGATCGCACTGGTAGGAAGTCCAGATGGAGGAGGCCGGAGGCAGCCAGACGAGGCAAGCCATGCCATGTAGGAGCGTCCGTATCATAGATACACGCGGGCCCCGGATCAGCTTTCCGTCTTCTCAGTTGAATAAATCCTGACAAAACCACACCACAAGCCATTACTGTGACTGTGGGACACGCTAAGAGAAAAGCCAAGTGATGCTTCTTTGTGTGAGAGCTTTGCACCATGCTGGGGGCGGCCATATTTCCTCAGTGGCTGTAGACCAGAGCCAAGCAGTGGTGCGTAGGGTCCTTGGGCTCGCACCCCATGAAGGTCCAGCAAGTCGGCACAGGAGTTATTCCCTCAAGATTCCTATGACCTTGGCGCATACGGACCTCGAGGTGCTGCCAGTAAGTAAGTTTCCGTCAAGCTTTCCCTCCCAGGTAGTTTGGTGTAGGATTTGTATGGCAGAGGCGCTCCATGAGGTTGATTTGAAGCTGGCGATGGATCCTCTTTGGTTGAGTGGCAGGCAGTAGCGGTGGTCTTTTTGCTTTCGCTCGGCTTCAATCTCCAGGTCTTGAGATCTGCTGCAAGTAGGGCTTTTTCTGTAAGTAAGTGTGTTTCTACTTCTGTCCATTTGCTGTCCGAGTGGAGAAGGCAAGATCGTCGGCGTAGCCATATTGTCTAGATTTGTTTGAGGTAAATCGCTGCTATAAAATTGAACCATAGGAGCCATTACAGATCCTTGTGTACTCATTCTCAGACGACTCAGTCAACTGCTCTGCCCATCTCTGGTCTTGATAATAAAGCTACGGTTTGCGAGCATCTCAAACATATGAATTGTAACAATGTGACGAGCCAGGATGGTCCTGATAAGCTTTGAGTGTCAGGCCTGGTGCCACACTGTGTCGTAATGCGCAGTCAAGGCCCACCAAGATGAAGCCTGCCTTGCGGCGCTTTTCAAAGCTGTTCCCTCAATATCATTTGTTGGCGTTTACATCTGGTGGAAGTGCTCCGGAAATGGCGAAATCCTGCTTGTACGTCAGGCAGATGGGATTCGACGACGGGCTACAGCAAGGCCAGAATCATCCTCTCAGGAGTTTGAAGGAAACCAAACAGGAGTTCTTGGGGTGTCCGACCGCTGTTTGGTTTTGGGTGGGAGTGCGATGATATACTCTCCTCAGACATTGGGTAAGGACTGGTTGGTAAGGCACATGTGTAGAACTCCTGCAGAGCCAATCTAGACACGTGGGCCGCATTGCATCAGGATCTGCTGGTAATGTTATCAGGGCCCTGGGCCTTTCCCCACTCTTTAGTTGGCTGATAGCAGAGGTTAAATCTCCATCTAGTGAGAGGATGTTGAAAGTGACCCGTCCACCGGGGCTCGACAAAGTTTGGTGATCTCTTTTTTGAAAGAGCGAGTGTGATCCTTATCAATGTTCTTGAACGCCATTTTGCGAGGATTTGCTCAGCAATTGAGTTGGAAAGTCTGCCGGTGGAGGCGGTTTTTCATGGTCTTCCAGGCCTTCCTGCTGAGTGGTGACGTCGATTCCTTGGACCGTCTCCTCCCACCGCTCACAGCGTTTTCTGTCCAGGGCAGTTGTCAGATCTGACGCCTTGGATGAAGCTTCTTCCCAGGTTCAGAATTCAGGAAATCATTGTAAAGAGTATCACATTCCTTATCCCAGGAGGGGATATAAATGCGACGGCAGCCGCGTGGGATGGTCTTCTCTTAGCTATATTAATAAAGAGTTTTACACAGTGGCTGTGTAAGAATTGTGTCCGGTTGGAGGAGGTTGGTGTCGGGAGGTTTGGGCACTTCTGAATCAACCAGATTCTTAAACTGGTCACAGTCTGCTTTGCAGAAGTTCCACCTTTTTCACTGGCTTGTTGGTACAGGCTTAGCAGGCTCTCCTTACTATCAGTAATGGTCTGTTTGGGAAAAAAAACTTGTCGGAAAGCGGTCGAGAACAGTACGGTAATGGAGATTGTGTCCATGTTTGCAAAAGCAAAGGTCAGGGTTTTGTAGATGTAATTGCCACTACAGTTGAAAGTGTCTGGTTTCTTGGGGTCGTGCAGGTAGCTCCATCAGGGGAGGTTTTCCGTGCCCCAGGTAATGCTTGAACTTTGTAAAAGTCCGCCAGCGTAAATGCAAGGTTGCACCATAAGTTGGTAGAGAGTCTGCTTGAAGCCGATGGTTAGGTGGCTTTAGACATTGGTGACATGAACACCTGCAGTTTGGGTCGTTGCCCATTCCAGGGTAGAGTCCCGCAGGTGAGTGACCATTGGCAATTTGGTTTTCCAATTGGCTGAGTTACTAGCAAAGGGGGCAATGCCCAGTGGGTTAGCACTCTGGGTGTTTGCACTACGGTGTAGCCGCAGATGTTCAGAATGGAACTGTCAGTAGCGTGCGTCTCTTGAAGAGCGCAGAGGGGGGGGGGGGGGGGGGGGGGGGGGGGGGGGGGGGGGGGGTGACTTATGCGTATGCGTATTAATGCAATGAGCTAATTATGCCATTGCTATAATTTTGAAAAACGGTACCAATCGGATATTCAAATTCTTCGTTGCATGAAAGCCTATCATGATGCCTCTTTCTTGCAATTGGAAAGTGCGAGATATGTGTGGCTTATGTATGGCAAAATGAGTAATTAAATATCGTAAAATGAAAGAGTGGGAAAGAAAAACTATTGAGAATTGGAGTTTTCTGCTTGCACAAGTTTTTGGGGACAACCCTGGCCTCTGCACAGTTGCAATCTGGTCTGCTGCTCCTTGTCTTACAGTTATGCGCTAAAGCAGGCGAGACTTGTGGTTTCGAGAACGCGCCTTGTTTGACATGTTATTACTTGGTTTACCTCAATGCTTGCCATAGGAACCAGGTCAGATGCCTAGAAGTCCAAATGTGTTGGATTAGATGTGAAAAATTGTATTCCAGTTCAATGTTTCTATCACCTGCTTTGGTCTATGGAATTTATCATGAAACAACTGCTCTGGCTTAGCAATTGTTTTCTCCAAACCAAAAATTTCAGTACTCAATTTAGGTACTCAATTTATTCAAACTGTGTGTGAACTTATCTTTACTATGTGAAATATTTTAAACTTATACGTGTACATAAGTTGTTATTAATTGTTAACTTATGTAGCTCCGTCCTGTAGTACCAGTAGACCTTTCCTGTATAATTTTATGGAGAATATTCTTTTACCTCAGAGCCAATGAAGTATACATTTGTTTTGTCAATGCCATGAAAGAGTGTCGAAAGTAATCTACTTTTGAATGTTGGGCAGTACCCCAAAAATGGGTCTTTTCATTATTTTTCCAGCATCACAATTAATGTTAGTTAGCCCTGTTATAGCCAAGCCAACACTATGAGTTACAATAATAAGCTCATCTACCAAGCCAGTTTCGTGGGTTTACCTGTACATTTATTGACATGAACTGACTGTGTGTGATCTGGTATCATATATTACCAACAACACCAGGGTGTTTTTCTTAATAATACATTGGCGATTGAAAGCTACTGAACTGTGCCAAGCATTGAGATTTTCACTAGCTCTAGTGCAACCTACTGTGGTTATCAGTTTTCCCCCTCTTCCAGCCAAAGCTTCTTTAAAATGCCACAAGTGCTAAATGTTTGGGCCATTTCGGGTCATTGATAGGTTTTTGAGAATCTTCCGTCCTGTACTCTCTGCCCATTTTTAAAACCCATCAATTTTGTAACGGCCGACTTCTCACACGGACACACATGGAGTTTGAGACTCCATGGAGTTTGAGACTCCATTTTGAGACTCCATGGGTCTCAAACTGATATTGCGTTAATTTCACCCGAAAATGATGTCTCTGCATCAGATAAAAGCGTTGTCAGGTTTCACCATGATGCCACATACAGTGTGTGAACATATTAGCGGTGGCATGATGTAGTCGAGACTAATACTTCAATTAAAAGTCTGTGGTTCAGTTTTGGGTCAATCAATCGATTGCAACAGCAACCAAAACATGCATAACAAGTGAAAGTCATGGCGACCAACACTGGAAATTATTTGATTTCATGCATAGAGAGGAACAAAGAATTGCAGTATTCAGTGCTGCAACACGGAGTACTACTTAGACTAGCTTTTGACAGTATTTAGAATCCAAAAGAAGAGAATGCTGCTTTGAAGAGTTGGCTTGCTGACGCAGGTCTCCGGAAGGTAATTCGGAAGGCAAGTCTTTACCCGTTCATGGTTCTTTTCAAGTCAGATTCTCAAAGCAAATATTGATAAAATTAATGGATTCTTTTGCAATGATAACACAAAAGAATTGGTCTCCCTAATGAAGTTTAAAAATATTTGTTAAAACCTCATTAAACTCGACCAATACCTTTGTGTATCATTCAGTCCATCCCAATTTATCTAAAACTTGATCAGCGAAACCACTGACACACTGTGCCTCGTGTGTGGGTGTTCACATAGGGTGTGGTCACCTCATGGTACTGATCACAAGGGCATTTTTGAAAATTTATAAATTCCCCCTCTCACAAATGAAACTGCCGAATCATCAAAACCACAAATTCCTTGGATTAAAAAAAACTTCGTACATTCTAAAAAGAAAGCCCGTAGACATGCTGATCTGGACATCGTTCCCATGCAGCATGCTTTACTCTGTTTGCCATGGGCATTTTGGGCATTTGACCCAAAATCTGTAACGCCCACACACTGCACAATCTTGTAACTTTTGGGTTTGGGTAGGGATGTGCGGACGGTGTTTTAACCACTACCCTACCTCGAAATATACCAAAATGACAGATTTGCTACCCATCCTACCCCTGCTTTTGTTGGAGGTTTTTGGGGCAAAGCCCCAGAAGCTGAGAAAAACTGTTAAACTGTATTTTGAGCCATTCTGGCAGCACTAATTTTCACATTTGTGGTTTGTAAGATTCCTTCTTACCTGATTGACCATTTTGAAAATTTTCCTTTTTTTATTTTCAGATGAAACCCTTTCATATTCCAATTTGGCAAGAAAAAGGGACCGTCCAATATGCCAAAAGTGGCTGAAATGCAACCCTTCTCGCCCGCACATCCCATACCCCCCCTTTCCCCACTAAGAACCCCCCCCCAGGCAAATTACCATATACTGGCCACTACAATCTTGGTCACTAGCCCTTGACTGTTGCAAAACACTAAGCAATAAAAGATGTGGTGTGATGTGCTGTGGCCGTATGTTTTTCCCTTATGCGTTGTCACAGTGCTGCTTGTTGGGGCGCGGGCATATTTTGCATAATATAAAAGAATTCTGATCAAGAGCTCATGTCTGTGCTGGTTCTCGATTGTATTTGTCGCACTGTAGCATTGAATAAAGCTGGAAAGATTGGTTTCTCAACTTGCATTTGGCTACTCCGTGGTTGAGCATCCACCTATGTTGACCAGAGTGGTAATTTTGTTCTACACAAATTTATGTACTATACAGAGTGAATAAAAAAAAATTGTGTCATGAAAAACACAAAATTTACCTGACTTTTTTACTCAACGGTGACGCAGTTGATCCTCATGATCTGCATTTTTTGTCGGGTTGCCTAGCGACCCGACTATAGAAACCACTGCTCTCAATTTTGCGAAGGAGTCTATTTACATATCTGAAGGTCATTTCATTAAATGGTTTGCCTTCGTTTATGAAAATGATCTACGTAGTACTATTAATTTTGGAGTTTTAGTGTTGGGTGTGTAATCGGATGCAATTTCAGACAAAGAATAACTCATTGCTGTTTTTAATGGCCTTAAAAAGCATTTCTTTTCTTTCTTTGATTTTAGTCCTAATGCCAGACTGGCTGGTAAGTGGAGTTTGGTAAAAAAACCGTTGCGGGGATAGATAAAGGGGAGTACCGCATAGGAGCGTTATAAGTAAGAAAGATCAGGCCACGTATAGTTAAACGATGGTGACAAAGCTTGTATATGACAAGGGTGAAAGGCAAAAAATTTTGGAATGGATATTATTTAAGATGAAAATTTAGGTAACATCCTTATTTGAAATGACAAGGAGGTGTATGTTAACCACATTATTTCAAGTTAAACTTGGGATTCCTTCTAAACAATTTTTCTATTTCTTTATTTGAAATGACAGGAGAGATTTCACGTACTCAAATTAAAGTTTTAACTTGGGGATGAGTTTAGTAGGTTTTAAATATTTTGAACCCCCCAATTGGGGCGCCTTTTCTCTTTCTTTATTTGAAATGACCGGGAGGTGTAACCTACGTTTAAAATAAAAGCTTATAAGTTGGGAGCAGGTTTTTCTTACACATTTTGCACCCAATTGGGCGCCTTTTCTATTTTCTTTATTTGAAATGATCAGGAAGGTGTAACCTACCTTAAATTAAAGCTTACAACTTAGGGATTCAGTTTAACAGATTTTTGCGCCCCAGTGGGTGTTTTTTCTATTTTATTTATTTGAAATGACGAGAGTTTTACGTACGTTAAATTAAAGCTTATAACTTGGAAATTCATTTTAAAAATAACCCTTAAAATTAATTTTTCTATTTTCTTTATTTGAAATGACAGAGAGTTTACGTACATGCAAATTTAAGCTGGTAACTTAGGGATGCCAGTGTTTACAATTTTGCACCCGTTTTAACACATTTGCACCCAAAGTGGCGTTTTTCTTTTCTTATTTGAAGACAGGAAGGTGTAACCTACGTAAATATTAAAAGCTTACAACTACGTGAGGTCAAATCAAGTGGGAGATCAAAGTGTATAACAAGGTGATTGGTTCTATGCAATCTTATACTCATGTATCAACACATCTACTGTAAAGCAGTTATATTTCTTTGTTTTTATAAATAAAAAGACAAAAAAGGTCATTGCCGAGGCAAGCTCGTGCGCGGAGTGGGCACTTTCCTTAGCGTTTGGGGCCAGACTCCTCCACCCATATTATTTTTGCTGTGGGGGGTTTCGCCACTCTACCCACACAGCGCGTCTGTTACTTTCCCCAGCATTAAATAATGCTGTTAACCATTTATACACCCGGGGGGGGGGTAATGAGGTGAAGTGTCTACTCAAGGGCACAACCGGTGCCGAGTGGGACTCGAACCCACGACCTTTGAGTGTGGGCGGCGAATGCGACCAATCCACTGGACCACACATGCCCTTTTATACAGGCTTTCTCTAGTTAAAGTGCAACTCAAACTAGAAAACCATTCTACTACTCTTAAAGCTTTTTTAATGTTGGTTCTTATTTCTTGTAAATATGCATGGCGACCCGAAAAAGTTTTTTTTTTAAATACTTGTTTATTCAATTGTAGACTGCATGTCTGTGATAAACAACTTGGGGTGTGAATTTTTCCAAAAGCAGGCTGTTTATTATAGGTCATTTGTTCAGTTATATTTCCATACAAAAATATGGCCAAAAAGCTGCATCCTTTTGTGTGCCGGAGCACCGGTGTTCTGTGTTCAACACAGATCCAATTTGAGTCCTGCATGAGTCCCCCTCCCCCAGCCCCACCTAGATATGACAATGGTTTCAGGTGTTTAAATCGAACTATACATATTCTCGCCAGGGCGACCTTTTAATAGAACTATTTTTTTTTTTGGGGATTTACTTATTTGCAGTAAGTAACGTTAGTTTATAAAAACAATAGTTGCAGCATAAATCACAAGCTTTGATTCAAAACTCATATCGGAGAAATAAGAAATGACCCGGCTGGACAACGCCGGAGTTTGTAGACGAGGACGATTTCTGCAGTTCCCAGGGGCAGCATCGATTTCATGCGGCCCATTTTTAAAATGGTCTACACTTGGTTGGCTCGTCTGCCGCAAAAACCCGATCGTTTTGGGGACCTTTGCGTTAACCATTCTTACAATACAAATCTTCACGCCCTATCTACCGCAAAGTGACAAATAGAAAATTTTCATAGCGTCATAAATTTATATTTGCGGCAAGAACGGGGGTTTTTTTTAACACTTTAAAACGATTGTAGAAGAGTTCAGAAGTGCAATGGACTAAGTTGTAGCGCTGGCAAAGCTGGGCCAGTATTTTTTAGGGCAAAGAAAAAAAACGGAAGCACAATGTTTCTGCCGTATTTTTCGAATTCGGCGGTTCTTTGACATTGCCATTATTTCATGACACCACTGTAGACTTAATTTAAAGCTTATGGACATGGTATTAACTAAAAGTCTAAAGCTTGAAAAATTGCATTCATCAGATCGGAAAATTCGCCTGAAATCCTACCTGCACACCTGCCGGAAAAATCTCGTCTTGTGTACCACCATTGTTTGTTTATAAATTGCGGTGGTGGTGTGTTGCATTGTGGGACAATTCGCTAGATAGCCCGGAAATTGTGTAATTGCCGCGATCGATATAGCCAATTCATGGTAATGCTCATAAACGAAATTGAATATACAGGTGTCAGTGACCCTCCTAGCGAAGTGAATCGGTTTTGTCCCACTTAAACGGGGGGTGCCAGGATACACCTCACACTCAGCAATACTGCTGTGTGAGGATTATGCGAGCCAAAAGATAATGAGCGATGCCCTACTGATCGTCATTCACAGTTTTCGACAGTGGGCCTAGCCTTTGGGCAACCCACGCCAACCATGCAGCATGTTGCTGGATGGCCGCCATTAGCTCCCTTGTAGGTAGATCTTTTTCATTCTACCAGGGTAAACCAGCTACCCTCTATAAGATTTCCTTAGAAAGGAAACCCATGGGGGGGGGTGCGGTTTAGCCGACGACAATTCGGTCCTGGGGCAGGTAGTACTGGTTCCCAGGATACCAGTAACAGGCCCCACAAAGATGAAAGACAACTATAAACCTGCTATACACTACCACTTGCCAAGTCAGTAAAACACAAAAAACTGGATATTGCACAAATCTTATAACAAAGCAAAAATTGTAAAAGACCCAGTAAGCTGTATTGGTAGTGTGATTTAACTATATTATTTTAAGGGTAGATATAGATCGGCATAGGGACCTCATTTTTGCCTGTGTCAAAGACTTAGTACAGAAAAAATGGAGAGCTCTACAGTAAAAACAAAGATGGATAACAGACACTTTAAAAAGGTAAAGCCCCAAGCTTTAGTGAAAATATTTCAATATCCGATTGGATAAGATTGGTCACATATTCTGGCTTTACCGAGAAAATTTTGCAGTTAAAGGTTGTGGTTCAGATCGTCTTTGGGACCTCCATTTATCGGAAAGTAGTGTAGTATCGATTTTGATATCGGATGAAAGGCCGTATGCTTCTCACTGTCTTAAAAATTTGCCCTGAAATCCATTTCATCCCCAATATATAAAGAAAAAAAAACTGCTGTTTAATGGTTTAACCTCAATATTAGCACAGTATGAATAGGGTTTGCATTATGCATTTATTGCTTCTACCATTGAAACCACAAGGTTTGTTTCCCCACGGAACTTGATAAAGTGTATATGGCAAGTGCCAGGCTCTCATATCAAGTAGAGAACACAATAGACAAAAATCGGAACAAACACCTTTAAACAGAAAATTGAACAAAACCATGGCAACATGGGTTCTGTCCATAAAGGTTAAGATTTTAATCCTGAATTAACTGGTTAAAGTCTGATGATATGGAATCTTGAAGGAATTTATTAGTAATCTACCAGAGTCTTTAATAAAATGTGTGCCTAACTGATAAAAATGGCTGTTAGTACTTTCTTTCATTCCATTAAAGGTGCAACAAGAGATTTTGAGGCACCCAAATATTGTGTCAAATAGATTAGACACTCAATAGATTTCTTACCTTGTATTATGCTACAGAAATGTCTTAAGAGGGAAAAAGGGCGATTTTGATTTGCTTTTATTTCAATGTAAAACATAGGCTGAATTTCGTATTTGCTCCTATACAAAATTGGAAATTTCACAATTTTTGTACCAAAGAAACATTTCTCAGCTTAATCCTTTCAGATGGGGATATTTTTGATGGAAAGCTTTACATCAGGGCAAAAATCAGAACTTCCGATTTTTTTAGGGACACCTGAAATCTCTCGTTGCACTTTTAAATGAGCATATCGTATTGTTCCTAATAAACGCCCCGGGGCGGTGCATTTTTCAAAAGGGAGGGCGTTTATTACAGTCAAAAATGGAAAGTCAAAAGTCCACAAAAAAAAAATCACCTTACACACGCTTATTTTCGCTGATTACCAATAATATAAACGAACGAGCAGGGTGACGCTGTTTTCGCACCCCCGATGGGCAAAGTTCCATACTAATTAAACTGTTACAACTGTGCACAACAGCGATTATGATACGGATTACGACAGTCCCGGCCATTAAATCATGTGATTTAGGTAAGCTTAACTCATTTTCTTGAATTGTTTTATCCAAAAATCGTAGGGGGCGTTTATTAGAGCAGGGGCGTTTATTAGGAACAACACGGTATTGAATTTATTATATACGTTATAATATTACAAACCTCCTTGTACATAATCTTCTCACCTGTCATAAATGGCCGGGGGTATGTCTGTGTGTCCCTGAAATTTCTTGCACGTTATCTCAGGAACAGCTTACGGTCCTGAAACATGACCTTTTTGACCTCATTTCCAAGTCACACAGTTAATTTTGAAATTGCTCCCAGCCAAGGGGTTTTAAGGTGGGAGCCGTTCAGTGGCGTAACCAGGGCAGAGGGGGGCACATATTTTCAGGGGGCAAGCATCGGGGGCGGATCCAGGATTTCTCAATAGAGTGGGCACCAAATTTCCCGGCTCGCTACGCTCGCAGGGTAGACCAAAATTTTTTCAGTCAGATATAAATTCTGAGGGGGGGTAAGCAACTTATTATAGTGTCCCCCGTGCGTAAAAAGGCCATTCTTATATATCTACAATGCGCCCGGTGCATTATGCGCCCCTATGCATATATTACAATTTGTTAGTATAGAACAGGCCTATGTTGTTTTAAATGTAAATTGCCACATGTGCAGAAAATCACTAATTTTTCAGGGGGGCGAGATTCCCCACGGGGGGGGGGGGCAGCTGCCCCGGCCCCGCCCCCCCTCTGGGTACGCCACTGGAGCCGTTATTTTTAAAGGGGAACAAAGCCTTAAAAATACGATCAGCATTATGTTTATGACCGTTCAAATAGGAGTAATTTCATTCTCTCAAACCCATTCCCTCTAAAAATAAAAATAATTATTTCTGAGTTCATGGGTATCCATTTTGACTTTGGATGGCGTAGCCCAAGGCCACCAAAGAGTGCTGGTGAAACGATCATACAGTGTCCTACATTGAAATACATGTAAACAGATTTTAGCCCTCAAAGCATTAGTACTTAAATTTGAGCATAATCATGAAATGTCTTGTGGTTCGTTAACTTCTGAACACCATATATGGCTTACTGTATTTTGCAAAACAAAATGAAACGCCCACTGGATCACATGCTTTATCTGTTATGCACGTTATGCATACATGATGGAATAAAGCGTGTAAACCAATGGGTGTTTCATTTCATTTCGCAAAATACAGTAAGCCTTTTTATCCCTAAGTATGACATGTGTTTAGTACATTGCAATGCATTTTGGGATTGGCTAAAAACACCCTCTTATTGCCACATATGGATATGCAGTTTTGTTGGATGAATGCACATGCAGTCAAGCAGCCAATTTAACCTGTAAGATCTATTGCAATACACTGATTGTGCATCATGGGTTTTCTGTCTGAAACAAAATGTAGAAATATAAGCAATGAATCAACTCGCTATGTAGGACTATGGTTTATCTAGTCTTGTAACTTCAGTTTTCCTGGAAGTAATATGAGTACCCATGTTTGTTTTACTGTTTAGTGCATTCCTGAGTAGGCCATTAAAGCAATAACAGCACATTTTTTTGAAGAGCACCCTAAATTTTCAAAATTTGAGATTTCTGCACAGTTGTATTGGTAATGTGTCTATAAGACTATACCTGCGTATGGTAATGCTCCAAAATGCGTATTTTGATGGCGGAGCTGCAAACGCCAAATTTATGTCCATCCATGATGAAATATTGTCCTTACGAAAATGACCTATCTTGACTTGCCTGAACAACTAATGGATGAGCGTAGACACGTGCATTGTGCAATTTCCTGGCTATTTCATATTGGAAGGGTGTTTCCAGCAGCCATTGAATTATTATTGGAGATCTCCGATATTATTCTAATTACAAAATTCCTTTTGTGACACATAGAGAGTTTTGAGCTCTACCGTTCACATTTATTGTTTACTAGTCAATTACCAATGCAACTGTGCAAAAATCTCAAAATATCCGGAAAATTGGGGGTGCTCTTCAAAAAAATCTATTATTGCTTTAAGTGCCAGAAAAATGTGTACAATTGTGTTTGTTGCTGTTGCTATTTGAAAATCAAATTTTCACACCACATATATTTTGTGGACTGATTTGGGTTTGCAAATGGTGAAGGCTGTAGTACAACAATCAAACAAGTATTACAAAATGACACCATCTTAAAGGCTGACTCAGAGATTCAAAATAAATTTGATGTGTAATAATTAAAAATAGTCACTAGAACTAAAGATAGTAACCTAAAATGACAAGTCCAAAGTTTTGAGATGAATCAGGTTTTTCGTTTTGATGCAGTAAAATTTATGTTAGTATTACGTGCCGTAGGATACCGTGTATACAAAAAATTCCGGACAGGACTTTTATAACAAAGATGTGATTTGCTATATGAAGACTCGATTATAGCTTAGCTATTTCACACAGTGATTAGTTATGGACAAGCATTATGATATGCAAAAATATGATTGGTTTTTTTTTTGTTTATTTGGAAAATTGAGGGCGCCCTCCTTGGAAAATCTATGAGTCGGCTAACAGGTGCATAGAATAGCGGACTCTAAGTAGCTTCGGGAGCCATAGATATTGGTTTGTACCTCGAGATTCTACGTGTTGCCCCCTATATACAAAGAAATCGAATCATGTAGCCACATAGAAATTACGTTAAGGGCTATGCTGAAATATGGAATAAATTCTATGCTTACGATTGTTTCACTATTTTCATGGTACAAATAATTTATTTGCTATTGCAGGTATTCGATATTGCAGGTAGAGCCGTTGAAGGACATGAGTAAAGGGAGGGTGTATGCATAGCTATGCATCATTCACCTTTGTAAGGTTAATGGTTTTATCGAGAGAATCGAACAGAATGTTGTGACAATCTTCTCATTCATTTTCCAGTCGAGGCTCTCACCCGCCAATGGCGAAACCGTGCAAAGAGCGAAGAGTGAGGTAATTTCCCTATTGCACCCTTGTGTTTGGGGAACGGGTTGGCACAGTGTATCTTCCCTCACCCTTCACCAATGAGGTCTCGGTTCGATCCCCGGCAGGGGCTGTTCTTGGCGGCTTTATGTGAATTTGGTTTCTCGATCCCATACTCGTTCCCGCAGGATTTCTCCGGGTGCTCCGGTTCCTCCTGCTTCTAAAAATCGAGCTTTTTGGCATAAATCTGTTATGGTACATGGTTTCTCTGATGTGCTGAGCGCCTTTCATGCTGCCGCACAGCGCATTGGCACGTTTACGGATATGTCGCACGTTTAAAATAGTCAAATTATTAGCTGATTATAGCTGTGACTGCAATTGGTTAACAGCAAATAATATTACAAAATAGACAGATGGTGTTATTGCGTTGTTTTGAGCTTTCTAAAAAGATGTGAGCATACACACCAGTGGCGTAACAAGGGAAGGGCCAGGAAGTCCTTCCCCAAAATTGTGTCGTAGCAACCCCTTCCTTAAACATGGTAATGTTATCCGCTTTGAAAAGAGACCACCTCACCGTTGCGGCAATTTTGAGGTTCAATTTTTCGTGACCCCTACTAGTAAGATGGATCGTAACTTTCCTCTCTCATCCACTTTAAAGCATCTGCCGGTTGAATTGCTGGTTGCTCTGGCCCACTAAATGTCTGTCGCCCCACTGACACCAATCACCGCGAGCCCGTCTCCTCATACTCCACTGCCATCGTGATCGTCTCTTCAACAGTGAAACTTTGCCCCTCTGTAGTGAATGGCATTGCATTCTGACTACCACAAGTCCTGATAAAAGGCAAGATCATCCATTTCAAGATGCCTTCATTATTCGCCATGCAAAAAGAAAAATTAAACATCACAAAATTCAAAATGATTAAAAAAAAAAAAAAAAAAAAAAAAAAATTCATCTATATCGGGTTAGCGGTGTACCGTAGCCCAGAAAAAAAAACAAGTTGTATCTTAGAAGAACGCGCGCATGTGGTGTAAAATTGGTCTTTGACAGCATTTTTTTTTAGGTTTTTACTAATTTGACACAAAAGCGGACAAGATAGCACAATCAGTAAGGCGCTCGACTCCAGTGATGCGCACCATGCGTATAAGTGTGAGATTCGAGTCCTGTGAATTAAGCTATCTTGTAAGTTCCCTGGACAAGAAATTAAAGCTGTTATTGGTCCCGATTTACCCCCTGCGATATTGGGAAGCTGGTCCCGGCTGCGATGGTTATTCTCGATGTATGTTTGTGATAAGGGAAAGGCGATCCCGATCTGCTGCATCCCTTAAATGATGCTAAATGGTTTATGGTATGGTTGGGGCCACAGTGATCAGCGGCCATTGGTGAAAGCGCTTAGAGGCCAATAGGAAAAGGCGCTATATAAATCTCTGCCCTATTATTATTATTATTATTGAATTTTGTTAACTTGGCTGCAAAGCAGCCCGAAATTTTTTTAAAAAGTGGGTCAAAAATACCTGATTGTGCAGTAGATTTTTCTTTAAAAAAAAAAACAACACGTATACACATGCAATTTTTCACATTTCTTCGAGACAAAATTTTTTTTTTACCTTACCTGTATGAAAACAGTCTGAGACTTTTGAACCAAAATTTAAAAAACATCGGTCCTCGGCTGCATGTGGACAAGATAGCTCAATCAGGTAAGCGCTCGACTCCGTGTATGCTCATCCATGCGTATAGGCGTGCGTTCGGAGCCTGTGAGATTAGCATCTTGTAATTTCCCTGGACAAGAAATTAACCGCTTAGTTGTCTCGATTTACCCATGCTATATTTGGGAAGCTGATCCCGCTGCGGGGATATCTCGATGTATGTTGCTGATAAGGGAAAGCGCTGATGCCCGGCATCTGCTGACATCCCTGAAATGATGCTAAATGTTTAAGGTTATGGTGGGCCACAGTGATCAGCGACATTTGTGAAAGCGCTTAGAGGCGAATAGCATAAGGCGCTATATAAAGGCTTGTATTATTATTATTATTATGTGTGCCTGCATCGCGGTTTGTAAATGAAGCCTCATAGGACCTGGACCTGGCGAGTGAACCTTTGAGGGCGCCCCACTAATTCCAATCCACAATTTATGTATAATTGCAGATCGGCTAAGAAGTGAAAAAGGCTTCGACAAGATTCTACTGGTTATTCATAACGGGAGCTACAAACGCATGATATCCAATGAACGATAGAAATTGATGTCAACATTGCATTACATGAGAACAAATCATCGTTCATTGCAAACCAAATACGGACTGCGGATATGCAAGGGGGTGCATTCCTAGATATAAGGTGATGCGGGGTGAAATTTAGCTATGCTTTTTAATGTGAAAATAACATGAAATGTAGATGGTCAACACCATATGCAAGCAACTTTTCTAAAATCTTCAGAAAAAGAGCTTAGTTTGATACCAAACCTATGGGCGAGCCATTGGTGGTGCGCGCCCTGACCTCATAAACAAATGAGTTAGCATGTAATCCCATAAACTAAGTTTGCGTTCCAGTGAACAACTTTTCAATTGAGGTCCATTTTAAATTTTCAGCCGATCTTACAACTTGAACTCACAGGGACCTTTGACCTTGGTATGTGACCGTTGGACCTCATCAACAAATGAGGGATCCAATGATGCATCTATGACTCAAGTTTGTTTAAATGGTTAAATTCCATCGAAGTATGCAGATATTACAGGCAAATGTTAACCCTTTTCACAAAAACGGACAACAAACAACAGTGGCAAAGTGATCCCAATGTGTCTTCCTGCTTAAGGCAGCGACAAAAAAAAAAAAACCATAGATGAATCACTATATGTGACTTGCATGACGAAAAATGAGTAGAAAGTCTATTGGTTGGGTGTTGAGACTGCCTGGCTGTAGATTCCTGTTCATTGTTGAGCCAGCGGTTGCAGTTAGGTGCAGCAATGGAATGCAGAGGACTGCTCGTCTGCAACTGGTGTTCCAGGACCACATCTTTTTGACTAGTCTAGTCATCGGCGCCATCAAGATTTTTCAAAATTGATATTTTGAAGGGTGTAAAGCTTTTATATACATGTAGCCGCACATGAAATGTTAAGACAATCAGCGCCCTTATGGGAAATAGAACGAGTTATAACTAATGTTTTTTTTCCGGCGCCGGCGACATTTATTCAGGAGACGACGAAATAGTCATGCAGAATGGTGCAAGATATCAAACCTATTGTGCATTTTGGTGAAAAATACCAATTTGGCACAGATGTAGTCTTGATATGCCGAATAAATCTGGTCTAGGCAATTGACGTAAATAAAATCTGATGATAGCGGACCGTTGTTATTTTGCAAAAAATTGTTGTGGGGCTAAGCTTACCCAAGGGCACTTCGAAATGCCATCCACGACAGCTCTCACAGTTTCGTACAACACAAGCAAATCAAGGCTAAAGTAAACACAGCGTGTACTTTCAAACTGGTGTAAGAGACTGACCTCTTTACGTTCCTAAGGCCATGCAAAACCACTATTTCATGAAGAGGGGACGGAGACTGTACTTTGACGTCGAACCGGCAAAACCATGCAAACAAATACATGACCGAAAAGTGAAGGGGTGCCTGGTTGGCGCAGCCATTAAGGCTATCGTTTTGGACCACTTTGCAATGTTATATCACAATTTGTTGACAAGATTTGGATCACAGTGGTAGGTAAAGATATCAACGATCGCTAGTAAGGTAGTGTATGTCTGAAAGACAGCAGAATGTCAAATTTTACATCTGATCTGATTGGCCTGTAAATTGCGAACCCTTGTTACTCTTAACCACAGTGCAAAGTGATGTTCTGGGTGTCTGCCTACAGTCAAAGCAGGGAAGAAGCACGCATTCCGGTAGCACTCACATTCACAACAAAGATATGGACAGATGTCTGGCGATGGGAATTCCCGATGTGGGCAGATTATCAATAATGTTATTGTTCCAATTTTCATATTTTCTTTTCAAAATGGGAAATCAAGGGTTGGGTCTGCCCATCGGAATCGTGAAACCGAAAAGCAAACAAATGAATTCGCTTTTGTCATTTGTCCTGTTTGTACGTGGTTGCGAAATTCCTTCAAAACAGTGTAAACTAACAGTAACAGAATAGGAATGAAGGCTAGGTCATTATGTCCATGCCCTTTAATTAGGGCCTACCTAAACAGGCCGCAGTTAGATGTTAATTCATTAATCTCAACTTTTAGGTACGAGGATCTGAATAAACACTAACGGCTGGCCTACAGCCTAGGTAAGCCTAGCCTAGGGCCTAGCTAGGCTGGCCTAGGCAGGTACTAGGACTAGGCTTAAACTCAATTTGGGTTACCGTACATTTTAAAACTGAAACAAGTTGTTTCGGACTGAGGCCTGTGCTTTACGAAGTCTTTTGTATCTTGAAATGACCTAGGCTTAATTATGCAAACAACCAGTTAATTAAGGCAGCCTCATTGCTAATATATTGTAAAGTTGTGGAGGTTCTGTTTTACTCAATAGTTGGATGTATTGTGTTCCTGCATGCAAATCCTGTGGTTAACCAGATAATTATATTGTAAGCCTAGGCTATTAGCAAACTGGCTAGGATAGGCTGGACAAAGCACCGATAGCCGGCCTTGCTATGCTACACTTGTCGCCTGTGTCGATTGGATTAAAAGTCTGAAACACTTGACGTGGGAGTAGAGATGACTAGCGGACTAGAGGGGGAACGAGGGTGTTTTGTCGAGCGAATAGAACTGCGTAAAGGCGGCGTGGACTAGCGGTCACAAGATCGCAGTACAATAAAGGGGATACGCGCTGCATATATGCATTTGATTTCAGCCTCACATTATGTTGGCGTTACCAAAGTTATTGCCAAAACATGCGTACGTTAAAAATGTTCCTAGAAGTATAATAGAAAATGTCCTTACGTACGGTCTGTCAAGACCATGCGTACGTTATGACGGATCCACGCGTACGTTTTGAAAGAACCATGCGTACGTTTTGAATTGCACGCGTATGGTTTTGGTACGCGTTTGGCTTGGGGGGAACGGCCAACCATACACCATTTGCCCATCTGAGACATGAGTCCGGCACCAGAATGCATGAAAGGGGGGTAGTGTCGAGGCATGGTAAGAGCCACTCTCGGTAGTTCAATCCCCTTCAGCCGATTTCTGTGGAAAGTGGACCAAAAGCAGGTAAATTACTTTTTTGAAAAATTGGACTTCATAGTAGGATGATTTGGATCCAAAAAGCATTAAGGGGAGCTATTTAACATAGATGCTAAAGATTAAACTTGATTATAAAGTAATAGGTAACCCATATTTGTCGAGGGACCCCCAGAATAGGATCGCGCAAAATGCAAATTGAAATAGCTTCAATATGGCGATCCCTTTAGTTGGGGTCCACGATAATATTTAGGGAAGAAAAAAATACTTTTCCATCAGATTTAAGCTAAATTGCGAATTAACGGCATAAATAGATAATTTTGATCCAAAACACACTTTTGGGGCCAGTTAACCTTTGATGTGAAGATAACTTGATGCTCAACTATAACTAGTATATAACCTTACAATTACATATGATCGTGGACCCCAATAGATCGCCTGAAATACTCTCTTTATCCCTACAAAATAGTCAGAAAATCCCTCTGTGTGCTGGCCAATACGTTCGAAATGTGATGTTACCTAAATGTAGTATATGACTGCTCATTTGATAATGGTGTAACCATCATCATATCCGCCATGAGAAGTTTCGTGACGTGCATCTTACGTATAAAGAGTTCATGGAAAGAACGGTGAATTCTGCCGATGCGATATTTTGGGGAATTGGGGGTTTTTAGACCCACCTTTGCTGCGCTAACCAATGGTGGTGCCGGTGTCCTTTACAACTCATCGGAGGAATAACACGTGTAGAACGGAACCTACCCAAGTGGGGCATCTTGCTCAGCAGGCTGGCGTCTATGGGGCCAAATTACTTTCCTTACAAGATGGCCGCCAAATTTCAAAATGGCCGCCAATGTTTAAAAAGTCATGTTTTTACGTGCTTTCTATTTATTATATGATAAAAATTACTCAATGATTGTGTTTCGTGCCATTTAGAACAGAAATACCCTGATTGACACTCACTGGAATTCATGGTTTAATTAGCACACATTGCCTCCAAAATGGCAGAAAAATCCAAAATGGCGGCCCAATTTGAAGCCTATCATTTGATTATCAAGACGAATGTTTTTGCTTGATCTTGTTATGATTCTGTAAGGTGGTATTCAACAAGTGCCTTAAAGATAGAATTCACATACCTTAAGAATACAACAAAAATACACTTGAATCCAAAATGGAGGCGAAAATCCAAAATGACGGCTAATTTGCCATAATAGCGACATAATAGGCATAAAAAATATTCAGACCCAATGAAAAGGACCCTAACTGAAAACATCCACCAGTTTGAAACAGGAGGTTACATTGTAAAACAGTAAAACAGGAAAGTTCCAGAGGGGGAGGTGGCATTTCGTGCAATTTCTGGAAAAAAGGTGCAACATTATGCCAGCATTTACTAAACTGAAAAAAATTGTGTCATCAGCTCACAGGACATTGCTATTGTATTAATTGGTAATCCGGGGTAATAAAAGTTTTGTGCCGTAAATGCGGTAGAAAACAATTTTACCCCTGCAGAAATATGGCACAATTCCATGTGCTGTGCTTATGTTACTAGTTCTCCATGGCCTCAATGATACGCTGCTTGTAATTGGCCATGCATCGCTGTTTTGTTGTTCTGTCAACCAATAGGTTTACTGTGCAATGCTCGGGCGATCGGCGTCCCATTGTGCACTCTTCATGTCGGCCTTCATTCACTCGGACGCAATTGATTTTCTTACGTCGGAATCAGCAAACGAGTAATTCCGAAAAGTGACCGTTTCATATACAGTTTTTAAACTTAAGTGCGTCTTAAAGTATACCACATCTTTAGTATTACTCATATGTTTTAGCGTCTGCTAAAAATTGTCATCGTGAACGGAGCAATGGGGCGAAGAAAAGCAACAAAACGTACACAACAAAGAAGACGGCCAAATAAGGCCAATTTACGGACACTGAATCGTGCTAAGCTCCAGTGCGGGGAATGTTCACCAGTCCGGGTCTATCGCGAGCATCAGTGCTTCTAGACAGACGGATCACAAGCTAAGCCATATAGAAACCTTCTGGGGGAAAATACTGAAAGTCATCGTAAAGCAATCTCCGTCTCAAGCCCAGGCCAGGTCAAACAACAACGCAAAAATCAGCCGGTAACGGGTCAAGTCAAAATGGCGGTTCTAGCCAACGCTGGATGGGCAGAGTACACAACGTTCAACAGGACAGTCAGTTTCTGCTTCATAAACGTCGTAAATCGCGGGCAAAATTCAAAACCAGTCTAGTGTTAATTTGTCGCCAAATGATCAACGCAAAGTGTAGTGCAGCAACAAGAGCGTCAAGGTCAACAAACAACCACTTTCCAAACAAGCAGCTATTACATTCAAGGCCAGTTGCAGCCTCAGAGCCAGCAACCAGACATTGTTGCCAGTTACTCAAGGTAATTTCAAACTAAATTCAGGGTACTCAAAATATTGATTCAATTCATAGCCATGTTGAAATGGTGTTAGTAACAAGTAATTTATGCTACTCCCTTGAGACACAAAGTATTTAATGCCATCACTTACGTTAACAATGGTGTTAGTCAACCAGACCATACAAGTGATCCCTTCAGTATCAAAGTAATACTAGTGCTACAATTAATGCTCTCAATCGTGGTGTCCAGATTCAATCTGTAAGTTAATGCAAATGATCGATTAATGCTATCAATCGTGTTAATCAGCAGGGTATTGCTGGTGCTCCAATTCAACTCAGTTTAAACAAATATCCCATAATGCTTTCAATCGTGTTAGTCAGCAGGGTATTGCTAGTGCTTCAATTCATTCTCAAAGTTTTCTAGATTTTTATTAATTTTTTTCTTAATGCACAATTAATGATTGCCAAGTGTAAGCGATGTCCAATGCAGTCCAAATGCTATTCCGAGGTATCGCTGCATCAATTGGTTTCTCCCTTAATTTCAGTGTGTGGTCCTTTGGGGACAGGGGTTTCACAAAAATGTGAAGACAAAGATAATCAATGGGGAATACATTGGATTTGTCCTTATTGTGGAAAAGGATCCAAGGATCAAGAACCTATCATGGTTTAGCCTTATAAGTTAATCACTTGGGACAAGTATTGGGAAATCAAATAAGCAAAAAAAGGCAATAACGTCGGTTCACGTTTGGACTTCAGCTTGTTTGGTTTTTAGTCCATTTATTTGTGAGCTCACCCGACGCGCGGACACGAGTTATCAGGATGCTCACTTGAATCAGAACCGCGGAAGCTCGCTTCGGTGGTTGGGGAGCGTCCTACGACCAACAATTTCGTATGCGGCAACAAGCCCATCCCCAAAAGGTCAGGGCATTAGTGGATGGTGAGCTTTGGGCTCTTTTTAGGACTCAATCTCCCTTCGTCAGTAGTAATGCCAATCGATTTTTTTTCAAAAGGATCATGCAGTTCCTGGCGCCAACAATCAAGGGGAAGATACCCTTCATGGGGGGAGCAGGTGCCACAATTTGGAAAGAAATAATCTTCCGAAAGGGTTTGCTTCGACTTATAGAGGGGCAGCCAACGTCAAAAATTGCAACTACCATCACAATGCTCAAGTGCAAAGATGCGGGCACGGGCAGCCAATTGCCAAAAATCCGGAATGTAACTTGCAAAGCAAGTTATGTTTCGTCAGATGCCCAGGCAACAGCATTGCGTTTGTTGTAAAGTACCCTCCCAAGTATTGTGATGCTCTTATACCTCTTCTAAAACAATTATCTGATGCTGCTGCTGCGGATTTTTTGAAAGGGTTTCATGTACGGTTTAAGTTAGGTTTGTGGTGATAGGTGTGATCGAGAGCTACCTAATCTATTGTCAGCAACGACAAAAGTCAAAACATGCATTGGAAAATTGGCGAAGGAGATAATTTAAACGGCATTGGCTGGCCTTTTCGTTCTAGCCATTACCAAACCTTATGTGTCTCCAATAGGGATTATACCTAAAGCTGTTACCCGTGCATTTAGGCTCATTCAACAATCTGTCTTACCAGAGGGTGTTCGGTTACTGATGGCAATGGAGCCAAAAGTTTTGTGAGGTCAAAGTACAACAGCTTTGACACTGCTGCTTCAGTTGGTTGCCGAAGTAGGTAAAGGTGCGGCTTTGGCTAAGACAGATATTGAATCTGCCTTCAGGCTTCTTCCCGTACCCCCTAGTGATTTTCAACTCTGGGTATGAAGGTTTTTGGATTAAGTATTATGTGATAAAAGCTTTGCCCATGGGAGCTTCTTGACTCCCAGCCTTTTGTTGAAAAGTTCTCCACTTTTTTGGAATGGAGCAAAAAAAGAGGCATGTTATGAATGGATTACTCACTATGACGATGACTATTGATCGTTGGGGCTTGCGGGACGTTACAATTTTTCGTAGTGTCATCACCTCTTGAGTTGTTTCATCAGGGGTTGCACTCTTTTAGGGGTCTTTAGCCTGTGAAAAATCTGTAGGGCCCTGCAACATCCTTGGTTTACTTAGGTTTAGAAATCAATTCTGAAAAGAGTCAGTTCGATTCCACAGTCAAAAACTACTTGACATTAGGGCCAAGGTGCAGAATGCTCTAAAATCTAATAGCATGACTCTGAAAAATTTGCAATCCCGTATTGGTCATTATCTTAGTTGCAGGCGATATCCAACCAGGGAGAGCCTTTTTACGTCGCATTATTGATCTAACAGTGGTCTTAAACTGCTTGGCACAGAATTCTCTGAGCTAAAGGGGCTAAGCTGGATTTGGAAACCTGGTTGGTGTTTTTAGACCAATTCAATGGATCAGCCATTATACCAGATCAAATGTGGATGGGTGACTCTGATTTACAATTATTCACTGATGCAAGCGGTGGTAAGATTGCCGGTTTGTTATGGGGAATGGTTTCAGGGCAGAGTGGCCAGAATGAGAGTTTTAAGTCACGGTCAATCGCATGGCTTGAGCTTTTCCCAATTGTTGCGGCTATTGTTTTGTGGGGTGAGCAATTCCGTGGCAGAATTATTTAAGATCGTGATAATAAATCGCTTGTGTCCATTATAACAACAGACCTCGAATTGCCTGAATTTAGGTCTTAGTGAGGCACTGTGTTCTGCAATGCATAAAAACAAATACTGCATTTTTTGCAAAGTATGTATCCGGCAAATTAAATAACTTGCGGATTGCTCTCTCACGCTCCAGATGGAGCGTTTTCATCATCTGGCGCCAGATGCAGAAGATTCGGCCACACCTGTCCCACAATACCTCTGGCAGCTTTAAAAATAGAGGCTCAACGTCTGCTTATGGATCATTAGCTACGTCAAACTGGGTCTTCCTATAAAAGATGTTTAGAGTCATTTTTTGAATTTAGAGCATCGTATAATTTAAATGCTATTTGGCCGTGTCTCAGCATGCACTAGTCGGGTATATATATGATATGTCCTTAAAAGGTTGGCCCCCTCAACTATTAAGTCCACATTTCTGCCTTAGCTTTTGTACACAAGGGAAAAATGGTTGGTTGGACCCACCGTTTAATGTTTCCTTGTTAAAAAAATTAAGAGAAGTTGCAACGCTTGGAAACCCAAGGTCCGAACTGTCGGCTTCCAATGACATCCAGCTCTTGGCCAGTTAATTCAAATTTTACCGTCGGTTTGCAAGTCACTGTATGAGGTGTGACTTTTTAAGGCGGCGTTTTTGTTGGCTTTGTTTTGCTTTTTTGAGGGTAAGTGAGTTTACGTGCAAAACAAAGCAAGGGGATTGGTTTAGGTTTTGTTGAGTAGCAGACGTTGGGTTCAAGAGCCTGCAGCTCGAAGATAGAGTTCAGATTTAGGTATTCTAAGACTGATCAAAATGGCAGTGCGACTTTGATTACAGTGGCAAAAGGCTAATGATCTAACATTGTGCCACGTCGTGCTGTGTGGATTTTTTAGATGCTAGGCCGTATTGAAGGTCAACTGTTTATTCATTTTGGCGGGGAGCCTTTAACTTCTTTTCAATTCACGACATGCTTAGGCAGGCCGTGTCGTCATTAGGTTTGCGCCTTCATTACAGATCCTAGCTCAGAATGGAGCAGCACAATCTGGTTTGTTGAGTGCGTTCGCAGAAGTCAAATTAAAAAAGGGAAGGTGGAGATCATCGGCGGTTCAAGTGTATATAGGCCTCAACTTTTTATGTATTCTAAGCTGGTAATTAACATTTATTCAGGTACCTGTATATCACTGTGATCGGTTGAAAAGTCGGCAGACATTTCATGAAAAAATTTTTAGGCATGCTTATCAATCCTTGCAATTCTAGTTGGAGCTAAATGTAAACTTCATATTTCCTTTCAGGTTTTCTAGCCTGATGTCTCAAGGAGCTCGATCAGAGGAGGCAATCATGAATCTTCTTTTTGATTGTATGCTTCCATTTTTTTGCATTATAAAGTTAGTTGAAAGCGTAATTTTTTTTCAGCCATTATTTTTCTGCATGTCATCTTACTTGCTTGCAAAAGGTTTTGTTCAGTCTGTCAGTATTTCGCTTTCAGTTATGACATTCTTTCTGGCATGCAGATGCCACCAGTTTTTTCTCAGTTCTTCCCCTTTTTCTTTTGTTTGCTTTTTTTCAGGAAACATGCGCACCTGGATTGTGGGAGCAGATTGTATCTAGTGCTGGTCGTCTTAACACACAGTTACATGGAGGGGGACAGGTGTTTGGAGTGGGCTCAGTGGTGGAGGATGTGCTGGCTTGTGCCAGAGGAGTCGCTGAGGTTAGAAATCCATTTCCACCACACTTAATTTGAATGTGGGTACAAATGAAATTTTTAACAAGCTCACTTGGGATATCGTAAGAGATCACAGATAATTGAAAGGGCCTTAGCCGCAGCTTTTACCAGCCACTAGAATAATCTGGTCAGATATACTACCTAGATTAGCGTATTCTGAAGGAAAAGGAAAGGGGCAGGTTTGCGTTGCACGAGAAAACATAAACAAGCACGCACATAAAGTAGTAGGTAGACCACTAATGAGTATCTATCGCACTGCTGAATCATCAACCCTGATAGTCGTATGGTTGATGAAAGCCAGTTTTGAAGATGACTGTGTTCATCTGGCAGATTTTGGTTGTTTACTATTCAGGCAAAGGTGATCCAATGAGCTTGTCCACTTCAATGGCTCATCCCAAGATTTTGCCTATCCTCAGGTCCGATTAAGATAGTCTGGGTGCCTTGTCATCCAACTATTGTAGTTGTCAGTAAAAGAAAAAAAAAAAGGGGGGGGTTAAGCAAAGTTACCTTCATATTAGGGTCTATATTCATGTAACTTGTGTGGCAGATGATACGGAAATTTAACATATTTAGAATCTAAAAATGCTCAATTGTGTCAAATTTATATATCATGCATTGTATCCTTTTCAGGATCCCCCTCGGGGAGAAAGACTTGGGAACTTCACCAAGTACCATTCTTATGTAATAATTTCAGTGTTAAAAGATTCAGCACATTTTGACTTGCCAAACATTATTGCTCATGCTATTCACCTTAGTCCAGGTACTTTACTGCGGAAAGTCTAGGGGGTAGGCTCACTCCAGGTGTAAGTTGCATTTGACTGTTTGAATCCAAAAATTGTCATTCTTAAAGGGTCCTGCAAAAATTTATTGCTGGAGATTTGACCTTAGGGGTATCTTACTTGGGTTCCTGCGTATATAAATTTTATGCATTGAACTTACCCTTTTCTTAGGTTCCTACATAAGGAAAGTCGACCATAACGATAATTCATCCGAGTCAAGAGTTTACAGTTTCAAAATTGTGTTAAAAGCTGAATTACGTGAAAGTTATTTCATTGCATTTTTGTTTTATTTAAAAATTTATTGAGTCGTGTGAGTGGCCGACACTTACTGCATTTTTTGGGCGTTTGTTCTCCTTTATTTCTGTGAGGGGTAATAAAGTTTTGTGCCGTAAATGCGGTAGAAAACAACTTTACCCCTGCAGAAAGAATGCACAATTCCATGTTGCTGTGCTTAGTTTACAGTCTCCATGGTGCCTCATGATAGCTGCTTGTAATGGCCATGCATCGCTGTTTGTTGTTATTTCAACCAATAAGTTCTATCTGTGCCCTTGCTGGGCGTATCGGCTCGCCATTTTGTCAATCTTCGTCGGCCTCATTCAACTCGGACGCATTTATGTCCCGCCCCGCCGTCCCTTAAATTGTCTAATTTCCCCTTTGTGCAAATCCAATCATCCTTTATGCGGTAAAGCTGTCATGCATGTAAATAAGGTAAGGGCTTCGTCCAGGCCAAAATTTATAAGAAGGTTGTGTGAAAGGGAGTGCGTTCTGGTATCATCAGCAATGTAACTTTGTACTTTTTGTTTTTTCTTTCTTTTTTTTCTTGTTTTTGAAATTGTGTATAAAATTGGCGGTCTTTTGTCGTTTTCTTTATTTGCTGAAGTCTTTGCATTTAAGTTGGCATAAATTTTGTTCGTGGGTCTCGTTGTTGTTTTGTTATCAAATTTGTCACAAAATAGTGATTTACATTTGGCTTTATCCTTTAGTATTAAGTCAAAGTTAATTGCTGGTTTACTGCAACCTATAAAGGTATATGTCTAGTGGCTGTTAGGCAAGGTTAAACAAGCTTTTATTTTAATTTGCGTGTTAAGTTTAAGGGGTTCGGTATGTGTCTTACTCTTGAACTTCCACAGGCAATTCAAGATTGTTTAACCTTTCTCTACAGTCATTGTATTGCGGAGTTCATTTTTTGATCATTGTGTAGCCAACCCTGTTCAGTCCAATTGCATTTGTGGTACTATGTGTGTATTTATTTAAGGACATGTCTTAAACAGTTTATTATAGTTGCAGTTAAATATTTTCTAGATTTTCAGGCAAGATGATGACTGAAATTTCACATATTTGATCTAAAATGCCTCAAATTTCTTCAAATTTATATTATCTGCAGTGTATCCTTTTCAGGATCCACTTCCTGGGAGAAATACTTGGTAACTTCACCAGTATCTTATGTTTAAATTTAAATTTCATGTTAAAGGATTCAGCACATTTTACTTGCCAAATAATTTATGCTATTCAACTTAGTCCATAGGTACTTTACTGCGGCAAAGTCCTAGGGGGGTAGGATCACTCCAGTGTAAGTTGATTTCTGTTTGAATTCCAAACTTGTCATTCGTAAAGGTCCGCAAAATTTAGTGCTACTGGACGGATTTGACCTTAGGGTAGCTTACTTGGGTTCCTGGTATATAAATTTATGCATTGACTTTTAATCCTTTCTTTAGGTTCCTACATAGAGAGGCTTTTGGACCATAACGATAATTCATCCGAGTCAAGAGTTTACAGTTCAAAATTGTGTAAAAGATGAATTCTTAAATTTTATTCTATTTGCATTTTTGTTTTATTTAATAAATTTATTGCGTCGTGTTGAGTGGCCGACACTACTGCCATTTTGTGGCGGTTGATCCTCCTTTATTTCGTCTCGGGGTAATCCCATCTTTCACTGCAGATCAATATCTTTCTACAAGCCTAAAGTACAATGCCTGAATCCATGGTCGAATGCTTTTGAATTGTGACCAAAACAGATAGATACACTGTAAAATTCTGTCAGGGATGTGAACCCTTGGTTTTTCTGTTCCAGATATTGCCACGAACGCCACTCCCCCTCTGGAACTCTCCTGTTTTTACAGAATGGTAAACATCCAAATTGTTTTCAAACTTGTGCAAGTGATTTTCAAGTAAGGGTCATTTTCATTATGTCTGAATATTTTTTTATACCATTAGTGTCTTTAAGCTTTATCCTTTGATTATCAAAAATACGTTTTCTCAATCTTAATATACGCCCTCAAGGAAGGAATTCACATAAACTTAAGAGGAAACAAATTAAGGTTTTGTTGTTAAATTGCTTCTTTCCATTATAATTTGGGCCAAGATGGCTGACAACCTCGAATGGCCACCTACTTTTAGGAAGTATCACGTACGTGCCTGTATGATTCCTCCGTCTACTTGAATGTGTTTTTTTTTTTCAATTAAAAATAACATACCCTATTGATTGGTATTGTTGGCTCTGTGGTTTAGACCAGCCTGTAAAATGTAACATCCAGTGGTGGGAGAATTTGATTCATTGTCCCCCCACCCCCCCCCCAGCAATCGGTCCAAAAAATCACAGGGCACAGGACACATGTTACCCCATTAGAAGCTTGAATTCCCGTGCCTCTAACCTATTGATTTTTTTAAACTAAATAATCTTTGAGTGGATGGCAGCAAATCACCTTAAACATGGATAAGAATAATTTATCATATTTGGTTTCATCACACACATCACTTTGTTCCCATCGTTGGGCTCGTAAAGTTATAATGCTCTTAACATTAAACCCACAAACACTGTTCGTAATCTTGGTGTACATTTGGATTCACATTAGCTATGAATGGCTCAGATTTCTAGACTCTGTCAAACATTTAATTTGCAACCTGAGAAATATTACTCTATACGGCGTTTCCTGGAAGGTATTATGTCATCACATTATCCTGCCTTGATACTATCCCGCCTTGACAATGGTAACCAAAGAGTTCTATATGATAGAGAGGCAAAACGTTAACGTCATCTTTAGAATTCACCGTCTCGCATTTTTTGCCGTCCACAAGAAAACATGAGTACCACAAGATAAAGCATGGCTGCCTCGCCTTCTTCCACATACCGGTGGGTGCCGCTTTGGCATAACACTAATCGGTAGTGATACAAATGATGTATGTGTTTAGAGGGGGCCAGGTGTATAATAGTGCACCTGGATCATTGTGCTCATATACTCTTTTTTTCCAAATGCATGCGCGCTTAGAAAAGATGTATTCATTGAGGCGGTTTATTTATCAAGACACTGACTCTTTCATTCGTTTTGTGCCTGGGTAGGACAAAATTTAACCACCCTAGCACCCAACATCCACAACTGATATTTGCCAGATTGTTTGTATCGAATTGACATTATGTGTGTATACAAGCACCCAACTAATATTATTCCGTGCAATATCAAAATGTCAGCGCCCACACGGACGACTGGTTTTGAATGGGTTTCACACCCTTGATGGTAACTCTCTCCTTGCTGGCGTACAAATAGCATTCTCCAAACTCAACTGATTCAGAACAAGGCACTTCGTCTCATTCATGGCATTAAGCGACACGAACAATTACACCTTTTCTTGCCGAGCTCCACTGGTTGCCAGTTAGGGAGAGAGTTAACTTCAAGTTATGCACAATCATCTACAGTCATCTAAATGGGCTTTTCTCCCGCAATTCTGCAAAATACATTCACAAGTATATTACTCCCAGCGCGATTTGCAAACTTCGGTCTGCTGTTGATACTACAAGACAAAAATCCCTTCACACTGAGATCTATTGGCGACAATGCCTTTTCAACAATACGCCCACGGAATTTGGGAATTCATTACCTTATAATAATCATCAGGAGCACCCTCACTGGTATTTTCAAAAACATCTCAAATCCTTATTTATTCCAAATTCGTTTCTTTGGCTTGGTTCATACCTTCCCCCTTTTTTTTAAACCTGCCTTTGGCAGTAGTATGGTTCATAGCGCATAGAACTTTATGAATATGCTCTTTACAAATCTATGTATGTTTTGTATTTCAGGGAAACGCATCCTATTACGGCAAATTCAAAATGATGGCCACATTGCAACCACCCAAAATATGAGTTGACTCTGCCGAAAGTACTCTGGTAGCCCTTATTTAGCAATGTCTTACTAATAGTTTCCATGAAAATTCCTTGCCACCGGGATACCACATCGACAGTGTGGATGTGCTCTATGTGTGAAAACGAGACCCCGTTGGTAGAAGCAACCTCATTATCTGCTGACAACATCGTAGTCCTCACCATTGAGCTTCGCTCTGTCATAGTTATATCATTCGATACAAACCTCCATTCAGTAGATTTCAGCACCCTAATCAATTCGGGAATGCCCGCTAAACCTCATTTCTTAATTGGCGATTTCAATAAAACAGCCATAGTACCCATGGGGCTACAAGGAGCCAATAAGACGGACAAGCTGTGGAAGAAATGGTTAGACATCACTTCGACATCACCTTCACGACCATAAACTGCCGCTATCATTTTATAGCACCCATTGGAAGAGAGGTTTACAACCTGATTAGAACTATTGTTGGCAAAACATCGCTAACCGTTTAGCAAGATTGTTCTGAATTCTGTTCTACTAACTCTAAGTCAATGCTGGCAGTCAGTAAGACCAAACAAAGTGCCTTTGCAAGGCGGCACTCTAACTACAGAACGTGAAGAAGGGGTTGCTCCAAACTCCATAACTATACAATTTGCCCAACTATGAATAACACTGCCCTAGATTCATACCAAGATGCTGTAGGACGGATACATACCAGGCCTTTCAAGGATGTGCTAAAGATATCAAGGGTATTCCACCATGCTTGAAGCCGACCCTTTCTCAGTTTATACACAACGGCTAAAGGTGAGAGTGTCAGAGAAAGGATCAAAACCAGGCACACCTTAATTGAAACCACCGATATGACCCATAACAGCAAAAAAAAATGATCTACCAGCCGAAAGCTTCCAGTCGAAGGTATCCAACACAAACCTCCAAGCAGCCAACATGGTTACACCCAACAATTTTGAATTTTAACTACTTAGTTCTCCAGGTAACAAGGATGGATTGTTATTAATCTTCTCTGGAGATAGCGCCTGGCCGGATTCGAATTGGCAACCTCCATATTACTCGCATGGCGCTTGACCAACTGAACGATCAAGATAATAAGCTAATTTCTAGCGGATACATAAACGGTAATATTTATATTACCATTTATATTTGGTTTTTAAATGTTAACTCCTTAGTTCTCCAGGTAGAACAAGGATGAATATTTATGTGTCTGTCCCTGGATAAGCTAGCGAACACAAGTGTTGAAAAAAACATGTGGCCTGCCGAAACATTTCAAACCGGCGACCTCTGTATTACTAGCACGCTAGGAAAGCAATGGACAACTTTCGAAACACCAATAGATGATATCTAATCGCTCCTCTACCAACCGTCTTGATAGCTCAGTTGGTTAGAGCGCCGGTGCAAAATCCATACAAGAACCACAGATATAGAAAAGTATATCCCGGTCTGCCTATACCGGGCCTGTACAAATCATTGTCGCCACAATACGAGCTATTGGGGTATGTCGTGTTTTTACCGAACACGCGAAAAGGAACGAACGTAGTCCTGTGCGTATTACCATGAAGCATCTCATCGAACGCAACCGCAGTGGTTGCGTGAAGCTTTTGCATGTCACAAATATCGAAAGGTCTCGCTGTGTCAAAAATCCTCCTTCCTATCACTTTTGCGTAATGGTTGTGAGTGGGCGTGGTTTTGACCTTTAAAATAAGTTCCCTCAGTGTAATTTTTTCAATCTTTTATGGTTTGGGTAGGAGGGGGAAAAACAATATGATGAAAAATGTTTTCTCCCTCACATGTCCCCAAAGCATCTGATAAATGGGAAATCAATTGTTAGTGAGTTCGACCAGATTTGAGATGTTCTAATACAAAATCGCAATTTTGATAGAGTAATTGTAGAGTAATGCAATGTGTGTGTGTGTGGGGGGGGGTGTTGTTCGTGATCGTCCCCCACCTTAATAATGAAACATGGATATAAAAGATCATGTGTATCTATAGCCCACATTGCCACAGAGCTTTTGAATGATTTTCCCCAAAATAATATCTTCACCTTTCGACACGGGCCATTCTGTATAACTTTATAGCACATACGTCAGTAGCTTTAGAGATGGCGTCACAAAAACTTGCATCTAAGTGTTAATGATATGGCTAACAGTTCTTTACCACTTCAACGTGTGAAAAACAAAAATCACTTGACCTCTTGACTAGGATCAGGTCCCATAGGGGTCCAATAGGCCTACCCATATGATACTGAACACGGTCTAGTCAATGAAATCAAACTTGAGACAAGTGTATAAATGGTCACACAGTTGGAGGGTCAAAGAATCAAAATGTGAAGTGGAAGTAAAATTAGTGCTAAAGTAAAAAGAACAATATGAAGTATAGCTTTGATTAACACTAAAACACGTTTACATTGCAATATTAACATGTTACAGTGTTCAATTATTAAACTCAGTGATGATTATTAACAGCTACAAACATGTTTCAGTGTTTTGTAACAGTTATAACTGTTAGCCAATCATTAACACGTCTACTTATAGTAGTTCAATTTGGAAGCCAGCGAAGAAATAAATAATCAGGGAAAGACGATGGCTTGTTTGTACTAATTAGATGCATTTTGCATCTGAAAAAATTCTGAATATGCACTGGGAAATTAAGCATTTTAGACCTTTGAACAAATTTGCCAATTTTTGATCGGTAATCGACTGGAGTCGCTTGGCCGTGTTCAAAGGTTAATACGAACAAATCGCCCCCAGCAGAGGCAACACTGTACAGGACGTATACCGCATTGATAATGGTGCTTTTTCCGATTTATTTCTATTGTGTTCTCTAATTGATTGAGAGCCTGGCACTTGCACCATGCCGAAACAACCTTGCGGTTTGATGGTAGAAGCAATAATGCATTTGCAAACCCCTATTCCATCTGTGCTTAATATTGATGGTTAACCATTAAAACGGCGTTTTTTGTGTGACTGTGGAATGAAATGGATTGGAAGCCTCAACGTTCCTTCTACAATGAGGAAAATACGACCTTTCATCTCATATCAAATCGGGATACTTCCCGATAAATCAGGGGGTCCCAAAACGAGCGGAACATGCCCCTTTAAGTAAATACACTACCTTAAAACGTAGGGGTAAATACTTGTATTCCATTTACGGAGCCGACCGACAGGTCCGGGTTGTGTATTTTTGTGAATGCACTGTCTGTTTTCACGCAGAACAGCACTATTATTACCAATGCTAACACTCCCAGGTAAGAGTCAAAATCGGACATATAAATTTGAAAATAAATGCTAACATATCGTTTTTAAACCAGCTACTACTTCTCCGTAAAACAAAAACGGAAATTTAGGGGTAGTTCCGTACTCCAATCATTTTTGTTTTTTTATTTATACAGTTATATACACGGCTGTTGACAAAACTCGTTTTGTCTTGATTGGGGAATTGTCATGAGCTGTTAAAAGCGTTTATGGTAATTGGAAATAAATGGCTGCTATTACACCAACATTTTAGTGTTTTATGATTTCTTTTTACAATATACTGACGCTTTTATCGTATTTTGTTTGGCAAAATGGACTTCCGTATAATACTGTAAATTTACAATTTTTTTTTTCACAGTGCATGATCGAATTCCGGTCCCTGTTTTACCACACTTGATGACTTAACTGTCGAGTGTTTTTTGTGCTTTACACACTTATAGAGATGGTACATCAACTTAGTTTGTAGCTTTTATTTTCTTCATATCACTTTCCCGATCCAAAGGGGCTTAATTAGCTCTGGCCCCTACTCTAGACAAGAAAGACCGTGCTGATTAGTGAAAAGCATGTTGACGACCCCAGATGAGCCGGGTCGGCCTTTGCCAATCACAGCTTCTCTAAATGTGAACCTCTATATATTCTTTGATAATTATCATAAAATAACTATCGATGCTTTTTTTTTTGGTCGACATGTCAAAATACAAAGGCGCCAGCATCATGAAACGGTGAAAAAATAATGTAACAATGTATGCGGGTGCGTACCACAGACACTCGTTTGCAAGTTACACTGAAGACGCTGCCACGGCATACGCCAACGAAATAGTTCCGAGATGCGTAAAAAATGCATTTGCGAACATTTTCGAATACACCCAATAGCGCGTCCATGCCGGACAAACAATGGCGGCCAAGACGGGATCTCCTTTTCTATAGATGGGGACAAGACCCAGATATGTAACTTTCCATCTACCAAACCGTGAAGCCAAAGTCAGCTTACATTAACCTGTCGGAAACTCCTTTGGGCACTGTGATAATTCTGTCTACCTAGGAGTTACCTTGGACCGCACTCTTTCTCTCTTATAAGACCCACATCATTTAAAGAAGGTAAATCATGTTCACGCATAACATTTTGAACAAACGCACTGGCACAAGAAGGGGGTGCTCGCCCACAACACTAAATCGATGGCACTTCCCCTGTGCTACTCATGTGCAAGTTTAAGAGAGTCCGCCCTCGTGGAAAGAAAGTAACATCTCTTGGTAGTGAACCTATGAGCATCACCGACCCTGGACTGACTCCGCATGGCTGATGGCGATGTCGCAACAGATTCAACCAGAAATCGGATATCCACGGTTGCCTGCAGAAGGGCTACCTGGAAGCAGATCAGGACGCTACTGTAATTGTAGAACAGCCCCACAGACATTGGAACATATCTTGGTCTGCCGCAATGTTGGCGCAGCAATGCACATACAAGGACAATTGCAGAATTCAGTGTCTGCCAATGTTGGGAGCACAATGCATAGACAAGTACTTGCAGACTTCAATGAAGCAGCCAGACATTGTACCCACAAAACAACTTCATTTACATTACCAGCCACACTTCAGCATTTTTTGACCTGGCTCTGTATGCTTTTGATGCCTCCTGGAAAGGTTTTGTCCATACGTACTGTTATACGTGCAATTTTTCTTTCCGACCTCAGCTCAGCTAGATCTTGTACTCCTGGAGCTCCTGGAGCAATGCTTGTCCCAAGCATGTCCCGCATGATATGCCTATTCCTCTGTTTGTTTGGGTGTTGATACAGTGCATTAGGTGGAATGAACTCAATGGATCTTGTTCTGTTGTACTGATGTCAACAAATCTTTCAATGTTGGCATTAGTTTCTTTTAAGGTATCTTCTTAAGGAGGAGTGTTCTTTCAAGGTTTGCAAAAGTTTTACCACATCAGGGAAAATTTTGCTTGCCTTTCCATGCGGGTTTCTTTCCTTTGTGCAACTGGTGAAGGTTTGAAACATCAGCAGAGACAAGAGTTTCTCTGGTCCTAGGGTCTGGGCAAATAGTATTTGCTGGGTGTGAATCTGGGCGTATTCCCTTCCGTACCATGCTAGCCAGAGGTCAGTGAGGTTGGACTGGCTGAACAAGGCTACAGAAAAATCACAACGTCTGGTCCACAGTATGCAGCATGACCCCTTTGGTATCCTTGAGCACTCGCATTGGCTGCATAAAGTAGAAGCCTGCTTCTTCATGAGTGTATGGAGAATAGATATTAGAGTGTTAGTATCTGGTTATTACACCGGATTCATCATCCGCTGACAAACAATTACACAAGCTAAGTCTTAACTTGAAGGGATGCTGCATACAATATCGATGGAGGTTCTACAAGTTATCAGAAAAACAAAATGAAGATGAAATGAGTAAATGAATGATTTAACACTCCAAAATACGTTGGATAATTTTTAACAGTAATGCCTCAACATGCTCACACCATTTTCTGGTATTATTGGTCTTTTTGTCGTTAAATACTAACAAAGTGACTTAGCGCTAATTTGATTGATAACATCTTAGAATTACAACACATTGAAAGCACCATGCAGCACATAAAAGTTACCTGGTAGAAATGGCAATAGGACCTGTGAGGAACAACTTGACAAGAAAATCACATACATTTAGTATGTTATTAATTTATAGTGTCAACCATTTTGAACAATGGCAGCCATATTTGTTTATAATGATCACAACAGACACAAAAAATAAAATGTTTAACCATACCAGACACCAATTATGTTTGTAGAAATGTTGATTAAATCTAATCATTTACCACGCACCTAAATCAATAACTAACCTTTAACCTATCAAGGTTACAAGTAGCTGCCCATTTTTATTTGGCAGGCCATTTGAATATGGCGCCATTTTGATATATGTACATTGGCATTTACACAATAAAAATGTAGTTGGATCTGTTGATTGGCCCAAAGTCTAGAAACTCAACGAAACCCATGTTTGCAACGGTAACTCAAAATAAGCAGCTTTTCATGCTGAGTCGGCACCATCTTGAATTTACGGCCACCAATGTGTGAACCGCCATTTTTGAATTTAACTACGATTTTGGTGAAATAACAGAAATATTTATTTAAAAACTTAAACCAGTCTTATCTGACCTTATATAAAGTTTGGGCAACCACAATTTGCAATAATTAATGCCATTTTTATAGGGTGGCGGCCATTTTGAAAATGTCGCCTATTGGAAGGAAATTAATTTGGCCCCTAGACAGAATTTGTTTAGGCATATCAATAGCTACATCTGTGCCAAATGTGGTACTTTTCACCCAAACTGCACAATACTTTCAACCATTCTGCTACTAAAATGGGCCTTTAACATAGAAAACACATGCCAGAGCCTATTCCCAGGGCAATGAACTCTGTTGAACGGTCTGTGACCTTGTTGGTTTTATATCAATGATACGAGTCTACGAATGATTATTCATACATATTTGTTGATTTAAGTTTAACGGCAAACTTAAAGTTGCCTCCAAATTACACCATGGAGTCTTTAGGCCTCTTTTAACATCCTATCTGTTTTTGGGGTATATTATTTTTATATGTGAAATCTACTACTATTTCTTCAATGGTCTAAGACTATCATTTGTCGATCAACTGAAAAATTTCATATTTTGTGAAAATGTCCAGTGCCACTTTAAATGCAGAATTCCTATCACTGGAATTCTATGAGAAATATGTATAAACTATTGATTTATTTATGACCGTCAACTGACAGTCCATGCCATGGGAATCAACTCCGGCTTGTTTTTCTTTTGTTAACGCCATTTCTGTGTCTGCTGAATCTAATGTCCCTGCGTTCGTTTTTATTATAAAAATTGGGCAATGATTGGGTTAATCATTTCAGGTGAGGGCTTAAAGCAATACAGCTTTAGACAACCATGCAAAAAATAGCAATTTTAAAATCTAGAGTGTTCACCTATTTTTCAAATGTGCCAGTGCTCTTAAATGGGTCCAATGGCCATGTTTAGGCTATGCCCATCACTATTGCACTCACTGCAAACATTGGTGGGCTAATATTTGTCATAGCCATAGTCCCTACTCAGAGGAAAAAAATGGGTGAATACACAACCATTTCTTCATGGGAGTACCTGTGAAGTATCTGTTAAGTAGCCTGGATACCCCCCCGCATGGGTACCACTCGCTGGCCGCAAAAGTGGGGTAATCATCACTGACCTCTAGGTACACGCGTAGTAGCTCAACCACTAGTCACCCCGTTCGGGTATACCTGCATGGGTACTCCCAGGCAAATTAAGCTTTGAGCTCTGTATGTTATTTCAGTAATTTTATCCATTATTTACATTTTGGTCACATGAGTAGATATGTTTTTATCAATGTCATATTGGGGGTTTTTGGTGACGCTCAACTCAAATATAGATGTTTACTATCATGCTTGAAAATTATCAGAAAGTCGTAAATAACAATGGAATGTTTGGCGGCCCTCTATGGGCCACAAGTGCTGCCTACTATGCACCGGTAGGGGATAACCTGTGAAGGTACTCCCTCCGGAGTAAGCTGCAGAGTACTCTACTACTGGTGGCTTACATGATTCCTGTCAGTCACCTAGCAGGCAATGCAGAGTACCTAAGTATGGGGTACTGCTAAGAAAACACATAGCTGCTATCCACCCAAGTAGGCTTGGTACTTTGCAGTACTTAGTTCTAGGTACTGCATCATAGTGCAGCAATGGGGTACCCTGAAGTAGAGCTAAGATTACACATGTAGTAGCCTAAGATCTGGGCTACACCGTGAGTAGGAATGTTGCTGTGTATTGATATCTTTAGCTAGTTTCATATTCAAGTTTGTCTAACAATTTTGGAAGTGTTGGTGTGGTTTCAGGCAAGACAATACAGAATTAAAGTGTCTTATTTGATTTTTCCTTGGTGGATTTAATGAATGTACTCTTGCAAAAAGTTGGGCCCTATAACTATTTCTGCTCTCTGAGAAATCTAAAACAGACAGTTTCAATCAAATTTTGGTAAGTCCTAGAAAACCTCTTTTGAAACACACGCTGCAACACTTGAATTTTTTCAAAATCAATGGAATTTTAGATATAATCCCAGATTGACCATTGATTTTTGAAGACCGTTTTTTATAGCACTTATCCCTGTGGCAGGCTCAAAGTGCTGAATATTTAATAATCTTTTCCCTGGAGATGGCCACCCAGTAATTGTTGAAAAAAAAATGTACTTGTGGATATGTAAAAAAGTTCATCCTTGTCTCACCTGGAGAACTCAGTAGTTAAAAATTCAATGCTCAAAAGCAACTGTTGCATTAAGAAAATGCATAATCATTTCGCTTCATCTAGGTGGCTTCTCAAAGACTTGCCCTTACAAAGTTGCGCAAGCAGCTTATATTTTATATTCCCATAACAGCTACCCATTTTGCTTCGGGCTCTGAGGCAATTGAGATTATCTGCCCGGGGACACAAACACGCTGCCACAGTGGGGCTTGACTCAATTTTAAATGTCTAAATGATCATTATCGAGTCCTAATGCTTTTTCACTGGACCACAATGGGCCCATATCACGTATAATGAGCATGCCCGTGTTGTGTAGCACCCTTTTCAAGGGGCGGAATCCCAGGATTTGAAAAAACGTCAAAATTACCGTGGGGCTGAAAGGCACTAAGGCTTAAACTGTCCAAAATGGGCTGATTTTACCAGATTTTGGAGAATTTACCGGTATGGCCGTGTGCGCCCCCTCCCTGGATCCGCGCCTGCTTTCGTGGCAGCTATTCAGGGTTAACATTTTGAGCACAGACACACACAGACATACTACCAATCTACATTGTGGGTTTTCATTTGGTGTCTGGACATTGTTGCTATAACATTAATTAGCCCCACAATGTATTTCTGTTACTACAGACAGCCTCACAATGTATTTCTGGTGAGAATTACATACAGAACAAACAGACGAAACATTATGTGTTTTTTTCTCCAATAATTGATTCTGATACCATATATGTCCATATTAACCCCCCTAAGACCTTCACAAACACTGGAAAAAACTGTCTTGGTGGGTACGTTATCCCCACATTACAAATAAAAGCCCACAAGTAATAATCCATATTACTAGTAACCCACAATGAGCTCTCGTAAAAACCACAGATCACACACCAGACACACAACCAACTAATCCCTATGTGCATTCTGAAATTCTTGCAGCCTGAACACAACAAGTGTAATTATTGTACTGACATTCTAAAAAGATGGAAAATACAACTCACCTCTCATGTACAAAGGTCTTCTTCTCTGGTTTAAAATTTGCTGATATTCCATTTGTCCTGGATACAGACACACAACCAGACAATCCCTATGTCATTCTGAAATTCTTGCAGCTGACACAAAAAAGTGTTAATTTATGTATGCTTCTAAGATGGAAAATACAAACTCACCTCTCAATTACAAAGGTCTCTTCTCTGGTTTAAATGTTGCTGATAGTTTCCATTTTCTGGATCACCTCTCAAACCAGATGCAGGGTCGGCAGACTCGGGTTTCACAAACAAACCTTCCTCTTGTTCAATGGTCGGCCCCTCTATGGTCGTACTACCACCTGGTCTCAGTGCAAATTCTCCAGCATAGTAACCATCATAGGTAACCCTGTGGCACACACACTGTGAGATTCTTTGTTCCTGATTGTAATATTTTGTACTCAGATCCCCACGGCACACAACCGCATGCCCTCTCACCAGTTCATATGGGCATGTTTTGTAGGGTTTGCGATATTTTTACCTCATAGCCACCGCTTTGGAAACCTCGCCACTAGGAAAGATTATGTATTACTTATGGTTTATGGATTGTTAGTGTTTCTCTGTCCACAAGAATCAAATTTGAAAATAATGTTATATCAGGCATAATTTCAATTGTTTATTTTTTTATTGAAAACAAGCTTGGAAATAAATGGGTATAAATTTAACACTATATCATTTGTACATATGCATATAAGTGGAACTTTCGCGATGTTTTTTAGTTTCGCGAATTTTTCGCGAGTGACATAAAACCGAAAATAAAAACTCGCGAAAATAACTTTTTCCCAATAGATTGTATTGCATTGATGGTCAATACCGTGAAATTAAATTCTCGCTCGCATTTGGCAAAACTGTTAAAATCGCAAAATATCTGTACGCGAAAATTTCCACTTATACAGTACTCCACTGACTTACTGCATTTGCTACAAGTAACTCAACGAACCCTGAGATTATATGAATCCATGGTGTTTTTTTTTTACTACTTTACTACTACACTACTGGTATGTGGTTCTGTAGTTGTTGATTCAACATGACATCCAAAATATTCTGTTCCAAACATTTACCTCTTACAAGGGAACCTTCATTACTTGTCCATGTGGACAGTAATGAGTAAATATCTCCATTTTCCTTATTAAGGTTGCTTTTGTCTTAATGCTTGCAGTGTAAATGTTAGGAAAACCTACACTTTTTTTGCAAAAATGCAAAAAATCTATCTGTTTTGTTTTAGCAAATCATTGATAGTGCTTTTAACACTAGGGTGCTTTGGGTTTAATGCTTGCAGGGTATGTTAGATACCTAACCACTTTTTTACAAAATGCCAAAAATCTGATTTTTGATTTAGCAATCATTGATAGTTGCTAGGCAAATTTCTTGGGCTTGCACACCAGGGATTTAGGTGATAAAGATTGGCAATTAACTTACCACGGACCATCCTCCCGTGGCAACATTGGGCCGACGAGCTGGTTTGGGAATGCAGTTTCATTTAAAAATGGCCTCGAGGCGAGACATTTGGCTAGAAATCTAGGGCAAAGCTCCAGTCAGAACTGCTATGTCTCGCTAGTTTTGACAATGGTTCAACTTCACATTGTGCTAAAACAATGGAACCGCTGAAGCGATCTGGGCTGGAAGTGACCCAAAGTTTGGGGAACGTGTAATCTAATGCCCTTTAAGGTAAGTGTCCCCACTTTCAACCATCCCTCATCACACACAAGCACACTTGGGTCTTTCAAACTTGGATGACAATTCCCTTTACAAGACTATACTTTAAAATCGTCCAGCCTGGAACTAAGGAGTGATGTAATAGCTTTCACGCGCAGCTATGGTTCTTGCAATCACGCACGGCCGACTTTGGAACTCACTCGCAAACTGTGTTTCGCGCAATTTGCACATTTCAGTCGCGTGAAAGTTATGACGTCCCTCCTTAGTTCAGGTCGGACAAAGTATATTTACCTTGTTTCCCACCTGTCAGATACACGCTGTCGGTGCATCCTTGCTAAATTGGCACCATGCGAGTGGTTATTTGCTGAGGTGTTGTTTTGACACCATAAATTTCAGATTCTGGCTGGACTGGAGTACTGACTTGTTGTCCTCAGCACCGGTCCTAGAAAACAAAGGGTTTGGGAGTCTTGTGTTTGGAAATAGTGATTGCAAAAGCTGAGAATCACGCAATTTCTAGTTCTGATATTCTGCTAGAATTAAAGGTGCGTGTTCCGATTGTCTTTGGGACCCCCCTGATTTACCCGGAAGTAGTATCGATTTTGATATCATATGAAAGGCTGTATTTTTCTCATTGTCGTCCTGAAATTTGAGACCTCAAATCCATTTCATTCCCAAGATATAAACAAAAAACCGCCGTTTTAGTGGTTAACCATCAATATTAGCACAGTATTGAATAGGGCGTTTCACTATGCATTATCGCGTCTAGCATCAAAACCGCAAGTTTGTTTCCCACGGTACTTGATGGGGTGTATGTGCAAGTGCCAGGCTCTCATATCAAGTAGAGAACACAATACACATAAATCGGAACAAGCACCTTTAAATAAATATATTTATATAACACAAAAATATTTCTGTCATTTGATTGGTGGATACTATATCACATGTTATAATATATTTGAGACTGGTTCCCAAAAATTTCACAGGAGGGGAAAAAGTTCCCATAAAAACGACCATTTTCCCCGCGATGGGGGAAATAGTCGGTTTTTATGGGAACTTTTTTCCCTGCGTTGGTAGCTTGCATCGCCCGTGCCTCATGGGGATTGATCTGACCCGATCAGCGACCCGGCCTTTGACACTGCATCGATCGCGATCGTATCTTCTGCTTCTAACACTACAGATCAGCATCATTGATCTCACACAACTTATACACCATCCCTTTCATTGGGCCTTTCATCTTCAATTCTATTACCTCTGCTGCCCATTATTGAAAATGCAGCATTCTGATTGGTCGGTTTACTGCCCATTATTTCCTGCAATAATGGGTCGGGAATATATTTTCTCATTATATCACACTGTTTTCGGTAATAGAAATAAAGGGTTTGCAGTATTATTTATGGGCTCATAATGTATCCTCGGCCAGAAAAAATTAAAATAATGGACTCGGCTGCGCCTCGTCCATTATTTATTTTTTTCCGACCTCGGACACATTATTCTCCCATAAAGGATACTGCATCACCCTTTATTTCTTAAATGATATCTTTTCCCTTGTAACAACTCCCCACATTCCATAAACTTCACCCACCCATACCTCACTCTAGCTGTCACAGCCACCTCGCACAGTGGCGTAACAGGCGGGGGGGCAGGTTGCCCCCCTGACAACTTTGGCCGGGAAAACTTTTGCAAAAATCATGCTAAATCAGCCGTTTTTTAGCCCTCTGACCGGGAAAAATTGGCCTTTTGACCCCCCTGAGAGGGAAAATTTCCCAAACTGGGAAATTTGCCCCCTCAGAGCGGGCAGGCCCGATACGCCACTGACCTAGCATCCACCACCCTCAAGGTATGTGAAGTCCTTCACAGACTCCACCTCATCGCACAACATCGCACAACATCACACTCCTGTTCCAACCCTCCAGCTCCCTTCTCGCATCTTCCGCACATAAATCTCTTGCCAACTTGGGGTCACTCTCTTAATCTTTGTGCATCTCCCATGGATCCATTTCCCACATTTCTCACACCACACTGAATTTGCTTTTACCCCACACACGCCACATGGGTCTACCTTATTACTCACTATACCACCTCCCTCTCCACCCACTCACCAGCACTTTTGTCTTCCCAAGGTTTACCTTCAGACCCTTACTCTCAAAAGCTGCCTTCCATTTCCAAAACTTTTCCCTTAGTCCCTCCATTGTCTCACACATTAAAACCAAGTCATCAGCATACAACATCTCACTCGTCAAACCTTGAATTCTTTTGCACTCTCCGTGACTACATCAATCAAATTGCAAAAATCAGTGGCAAAATAACAGAACCTTGATGCACACCCACTTTCACCTCAAACTCTTCAGACAAATCAGACACCACTCTAACTCTTGTATTTGGTCATTCATACAAACTCATCACTGCTCTAACCACTACTTCTGGTATCTCTCTCTTCCTCATCGCCCACTCCATCACTTTCCTCGGTACCCTGTCAAATGCCTTCTCCAAGTCTACAAAACACATTATACAGCTTCTTCCCTTTAGCTCGATATTCCTCTTGCAACCTCCTCAAAATAAACACTGCATCTATTGTTCCCTTCACTGGCATAAACCTAAATTACATCTCATCCACTTCCACTATCTTCCGAATCCTATTCACACCCCTACGCACCACAACTCATTGCATCCCCTTTCCCTTTAAAAATTGAAACTACCACACTCACTGCCCACTCCTCCGGGATCCCTCCTCCATCTAACACTCTCTGACACAACTCCATCATCACGCCAATCCCTATCTCTCCACTTGCACTAATCATGTCATCATGGATATCTTATGTAGTTATCTTTTTATGAGAGGGAGAATTGTTGACTTTTTTATAGTTGTGTTACATGTAAAACTGCTGATCTTGTCTAACCACTTAAGCATAATAACAAGACCGAGAATGTCTCGGAAGCTGCGAATGAACCAATAGCATGTGAGGTTGTGGGAGTTCAAAATCGACCAAAATGGGGCACATTTTCGCAGATTTTGCTCATAACATCCAAGCAAAACATCATTTAGTCCTAAGATTTAATACGGTAAATGATTAAAATCCCTTTCGTAAAATTACTACAGTACACCAAAATTGTACACAAGGAAAGAGGAACATCACAAGCAATAAGTCTGTATCCCTTTGGTATCAAAAGTTAAAATTCACTGTTATTTTTTATTACAAAAATGACTGGTAAAAGAGGCTAAAACTATTGTGTAAAATTACTATAATACACCAAAATTGTACACAAGAAAAGAGGAACAGAAAATAACAAGCAATATTTCCGTATCGCGAGCTCACACGTGCAAAAGATTTCCCATATAAATTGTTGCCGAATTGGCTTGTTGCCGAATTGGCGTGTTGCCGAATTGGTGTCGCCGAATTGGTTTGTTGCCTGGTATTCCGAAAGGGAGACTATAGACTAACTTTAGAGTTTAAACCAGGGTTAGTCCTACATGAGTGGACCTTTTTCCTTCCAAAATACTTTGAAAGTTAAATGTAACAGGTGAGAAAATTCCTCATGGATAGGCCGAAATGGCCATCCATGAGGAATTTTCTCGCCTGTTAAAACATTTTTAGAGTATGTTGGAAGGAAAAAAAGGTCCACTCTTGTAGGACTTACCCTGGTTTAAACCCAGGTCTAAAGTTAGTCTCCCTTTCAGAATACCAGCCATAATTCCTGATGAACCACTTACTGTGCATCATGGATGAATAAAAAAGTTCCCCCTACACACAATACACAAAACATCCAAATTTATTTAGCCTGGGACAAAAATGGGGACAAAAGGTCTCCAAATATATATTGACGTAATATATTTGACTTTTCACCTCCTGATTTTTGTCATTTTTCTAAAATATATCAGATATGTTCTCGAGATCTAGGAACACGAATTCATTATAGGGTCATTTCACACATACTAATCACTGTGCGAAATAGCTTTAAGCTAACATCAATGTCCTTCATATAGAAAATCACAACTTTAACTCATTCAGATGGGGATATCAGGTGACAGCAGGTTTAAAAAATACTGCAAGTAAACTTGCGTCATCCCCCTGGCAAGATGGCAGTCTGGAACATGAACTCAGATGACCTTTGACCTTTGTCCATGACCTTTGACATCATCCACATACGAAGGAACCCCTATTGCACCTTAACCCCAAGTCTGGTTTAAATCGGACTTAAACTTTTCAAAGGAGACGCAAAAAACGAAAACCTAACCAAAACCTAACCAAACTGGAACACACACACATACATACACATACAGACATTCGCACCCTCACAATATCCCCCTGTGCTTTTCAAGCCAGGGGGATAATAAAAAGGGGGTCAATAGTGCTGCACATCCCCGTCACCTATTTTTAGGGAGTGCTCCCCCCCCGGGGGGGTAAAAAACTTTCAATTTTTTTAGGGATGTCTGATGTGAAATCACTCAGTGCACCATTAAATTGAGGGAGTGTGACTTGATTCAAACATAACAATCCTTGTTTCCCTTTAAATCACACCAGACAATTTTTTTTTTTTAAATCAGATCTTTACACTACTTGCACAACTTGTCTCACTAGATTTGTGGTCGCCAGAGACACCTGCATTAGAAAATAAAAGTGTTGAGAAACACATTAAAAGATATGTTGGCCTGATCATGGTCTGATTGTTCGTATGTTTTTTTTTCCCTCCTCTCCTCCCTTCAAGTATTCACCAACCAGTAACAACATGAGAAACATATGGAAATTCCATCCCCGGCTGCAAAATGATAGTTTTTTTTTTTTTGAGGACCGGTTTTCTAAGTGTAATCACCTCTAAACGACTGAGATAAAATGGCGAGATCGGGTTGAAAACAATGGTTCTATCAATATTAAGTATAAAATCTGGTAGGAATATCGCAAAACGGGTGACATTGATATGTTATTAATTTTTTGATCCGAAAACCAATTAAAACTGTATTCTTCAGGGAACACCTCTAGAAAAAGTGCTCTGACCCTCAGGATTCATGGTGCAATGCTAAGTCTTTCACCGTTCCTAGTACCTCCAAAAATTTGGGGATACTCCCTATATTTCATGATTGATTGGGTAGGAATATGTGAGCTTCAAGCAGAATGTTTGAGCGTTTAGGTTTGAGCTGTTCCACCAATTGAGGCGAAAATGACATTTTCTTCTCGCCCCATTTTTTAGAACAAGTGAACTCATAGGGTTACTGGTGTGAAACCTCAAATGGAAGCCTATCACCAAAACAATCAGATTATAAATTTTTGAGTTAAATGGTCCAGCCGCTTGGATGGAAGAAGCAAAATAATGTACTATATTGGCCAATCTAAGGAAGTGGTGTGTTGCACTTACCGGGTGGTTGTGTCCGAATTTATTTGTCTGTGTTTTTCTCTACTTTGATATGAGATCCTAGCACTTTTTTTGCACATAACAACAACCCCCACCAAGTACCCCGGTGGGACACAAACTGCGGTGTTGATGGTAGACAAACCACAATAATGGGCATGTTACAAGCCCTATTCAATAGAGTGCCTAAGATTGGATAGGTTCACCACTAAACGGCGGTTTTTGTTTTATCTTGGGATTTGAAATTGGATTTCGGCGGGCTCAAATTTCAGGACACCACATGAAAAAATACATTCAAACCTTAATGTGTCATTTGGATATCTTTTTGTTCATACAACAAAAGGACACCTTTCCTGACCTGTTTTAAATTCCACTGCCATTGGGTCATAAGAAAATATGATTTTCTTTTAAAATTTCAAGTTTGATTGGAGTAAAAAATGGTGGGGGGGGTGAGTGATCGAGTGAGTCACCCCCTTTAAAAAAATCCTCATCTAGCCATTTTCTTGCAAAAAATTTCCCGTTTTGATATAACTAATCTTATCCCAGTGAAATTTTTATGGTAAAATCGCAGTTAAAATGTTACACACAAGCTTTTAAAATTAACTATAGTAGAATTTCACCCATCGTGTCACCTCTATACGTTTCCGAAGGTATTTATTGGCATGAATGATGGGATGTGCAGTGGGTGGAAATTTAAAATTCCACGCTAAAAAAATCTATTGAATGAAGCATTAAGTCCGATGCAGAGAAAAAAATCAATTGTGCATGTGCTTAATTAAACATTTAGGCAAACGTAAACAATTTCATTTCAATTTATTTATTCAGCATAACATATGTCGAAACGTTTACCATAAATGTATAAACAGTATAATATACGAATATTAACATAAATTATCAATTTGCAGACTGTACTAAGATAAACTGTGAGCCAAATATATGATATGCCTAGGACCAGTAAAGGGACAACCCGATAGGGCCTTATGATTATTGGCTGGCCCTGTATCCATACAAGTTAAATATATACTCTAAATTACATAATAATACAAGTAAGTTGAAATAGAGAATTACATAGTTAAAGACCAATAACAAAAAAATTATATATTTTTGACAAAACAAAAACAAACAATCTATCTAAGCTAACAAACACTCAACGGGAATACAGGATACTGGAATTTAGAAGCGGATAGACTTGGGCACATGTCTTGCTGAGGTATTTAATATCATTTCATAATGATGAACAGAGATAGAAGAGGTAGATGTTCAGCCCCATGTCCTGATAAGATAGACATCGGATGAGAAAAGGTGAGAGCCAATGGTAGACTTGGGGTTACCCAGCCTTGTACTGTTTTCGCTTTTTTATTTTCAGTTGAGCTTTAAACAGTATTTTTGTTTGTAATTGTTGTGATGGATTCTGGAAGATCATTCCAAAGGTTTGCGCCGATATACTGAATAAGTGCTTTTCACGGAGGATTTTGGGAGGGAAGATGAAGTTTGTCGCTTTGTCTGGTGTTATTACTGTTGATTTGTCTTGTGTGGTAAAATATTGCTGGGAAGTTCGGAGGTAAATGATTGTTGTGAAAGTCAAACATGAAGACCGCTGTTTGAAGTTGTTTGAGGTGCTCTAATTTAGAGTGTTTTCAGTGAGTGCAATAATGGTCAAAGTGTGAGTTCTGGGGGGGTGAGTTGGTGATAGTGCGAATGGCCCATTTCTGTGTGTTTAGTTTGGTGAGTCGTGAAGGATAGTTTGGAGGCCAATGATGTTACAGTAGCCTCAGTATGGGAGACCTAGGTGTGTTGTACCTTGATTTTTATTTATAACCATTTATTTTTTTTTTTTTTTTTTTTTAATTTGCCATTTTAAAGGCACTATATCATTGATTTGCGAAAATCAGAAATCGAAAAAAATCATCAAAATCGAATTTTTTTTTGCATTATGTAACAAGTACAGGTACCCTAAATACCCTGCAAATTATAGGACCAGAAGAAACCTAATCAGGACAGAATCAGAGATTTTAGTCTTACTTAACTTGTCGTTCGACACTTACTACAACACTTAATTGAAGGGGAATCGTATCTTGGAACACTGTGCCGTTTTCTTCCTTTTTCTGTCAATTCGCAGTTGGAAAAGGTAACTTAATGATAATTCTACAGATGTTTCCTTCACTTTGAAGCTATCCTGCAAATTTTCCCAAATCTTTTTCAAATCACTTATAGTGTCTTTAAAACTTGTCATTTGCTTCAAGGTATTTTCAATGTAACAGGTGAGTTGAATGTTACGGCCTTTTGAGTGGGCCCTTGTGTAGCTGGTGTTTGGTGATACAAACAAATGAGCCCAAAAGTCTTTTGCACAAAGGAGCACAAAACTTTCCAAAGAAGGCCATATTATCTTAGTTCTTTCTTGAACAGGTGACTGGGCCACAATTTCTGCCTCCTCGCCCAACTAACGATGCTGTCCAAAACTTTTCCTTCGGTGACACGATGGTTGAATCTACTATACTACTATCATTAAAAAATGTGTGTGAGCAGGCTCAATTTATTTCACATGGCCTCAGAAGTCCATATTTGCTATCGTAAACACAAACGGGCGGTGTAAAAATGATCACTAGAGACTGACAGCTGAGACTGCATACAAAGCACTCAAAAATTGGCAAAATTAATTAGGGCCACCATTAAATGTTGGATTTGCAGTGAAAAAAAAATTCTGCTGACATATACGTTTATTTTCTGCAGAGCGGCCTTTTGAAAAAGGTTACCGACGTGACGGCGCCACGGAGGGCATGTGGGCTTTTGCCCCCCTATTTTTTTTCTTTCCCCCTATTTGCCCCCCTGGCTGAAAGAAAAAATGAGATTTTTGGCAAAATTGTGACGATTATGGCCAAAAGCACCCACATTTTGGGAAAAAGCAGCGATTTGGGGGCCAAAATTGGTTTACAAAAATCATCCAAATATTTGATACGTATATATAAGACAAAAGCTAACTCCTAACTCCGCCTGGGGAGGAGTCATATCCTCCCCAGAATTTCACTTTTGCCCCCCCCCCCCCCAAATTTCACTTTGCCCCCCCATAAAAAGAGGTCTGGCGCCACCACTGTACCGAGCATACAGACGGGCACAACAGAATTTGGATTATACTGTGCTTTCCATGAACATTCGTTCAGAGGTGAACAAAACCTGACTGAAACCATTTGCCCGCCCAAAATTCTTTGAAAATGGGCCATGAAATTGGCATATTTTGCTAATAAAAATCCCCAAATGCAACATCTTCTGAGACACAAAGTAATACTAGCCTTATAAACCCTTAGACTATCAAGCAATTCAGGAATAATTAAGAAACTGTCATAGGACATGTGACTTGCCATTTCGTCTAATGCCCACTTGGTCTAATGGCCAATTTGGCTAACTCCAATTGGTAAAAACATTTTATACCATTTAAAGGCGTAATACCCATTTAGTCTAATCATCCATGTAGTCCTCATGCTCATCTGATCTAAATCTCATATCGTCCAATATCCATTGCGTCAGACCTGATTTTGGTCTAATTACCCATCTGGTCTATATTTTTTGTCTAATAATCCATTTGGTCTAATCCCCAATTGGTCCTAATATCCATTTGGTCTAATATCCATCGGGGCGAATACCATCTGGTCTAATACCCACTTGGTCTAATACCGCATTTTGGTCTAAACTAATCCCATTTTGGTCTAATATCCAGTTTGTCTAATATCCTTTGGTCTAATTGTCAATCTGTCCAATGGTATTAGACCAATAGATATTGAACCAGGTGTACATTAGACATAATGGATATTAGACCAAATGGAATCATTAGACCAATGGATTAGACCACATGGTATTAGACCAAATGATATTAAACAATTGGGCATTAGACCACATGGATATTAGACAAAATGAATATTAGAAGACCAGATGGATATCGACCAAATGGGAATTAGCCCAAATGTGTTGTGGTTTTTAGACAATGGTAGTAGACGAATGGGCATTAGACTAGAATAGGCCTTAGATAAATGGCTATAGACCTTTTGGTTGTTATAATAAATTGGATTTAGACTTAATGTTATTAGAGAGATTTGGTATGGCTTTTAAACCATTTGAAGTTAGACGGCAATGTCTATTAGACCAAATGGGCTTAACTCAATTGGCAATAAAACCAGAGGACAGGCACAGCACAAGTGACACAAACGCTACAGTCAGGAAAAACAGAGTAGAATTACTACCCAACACAGGAAATTGTTCGCACTTCTAGAAACAGAACTATGTAAATAATGTTTACCATTTGTAGAGGAATTCTACTTCTTTTTCCTTTTCCTGGTGCAACCCAATTTCTCTCCTCTAAACCACATCACTATGTTCTAAGAAATTATTTTATAATGCCATTTTATCTGTCAGCTTACCATTCATATGGAGCAAACGTGAAGGCTGGTTACCCAGCCTTCCTGTTTTTGCTCCATATGAATGGTAAAAAAACCAGAAGGCTGGGTAACTCGGGCATAACCTGACAATACAATGTGTAGCCAAAGTGGTACCAAATGTTTGCCAAAGAGTAGAAACACTGAATGTAAGCCATTGTGTGTCCCGGGTCGTGTGTGTACAACATGGGCAATGGACACTGGGAATCAACTGCTTGTGTTTCGTCATTCAAAACACTTGTCTCCCATCACCTGAGGAAGATTTAACATGATTGATTTCAAATGTCAATGATCTACCACATCTCGATGGTCGAGCATCGACGCACCTGTGACGCACCCCGACACATGCCAGACAAAGGGAATATCAATAATCGAGCACAACTAGGCCGAAAAAACCCATACTTTCCAGATCGGATTTTGTTACACCAAACACATAGATGCAATGGGCCAGGCGGTGGCGCCAGCTTCATCATAGCGCAAAACTGCCTACGATCATTGGAACGAGGCCGGCAACAGTGACCGGATTTGAATTCACTGTGCGCGTTTATAATAGATCAGTGATGGCGAGTGGAATTCCCGTACGAGCCGTGACCGATCATAAGAAATTGCCTTGCTTTTTAGTGTCGGTGGTTGTGCGTAATTGTGCTGCAAAACCTATCATCAAAGTCGTTTTTAAAGACCGTACATGAGAAGATTGCTACATGCAGGTCAAAGAATCATTCCACGGTGGTGAATAAGCCCATGCATAGGCTACCTGGTAGTGGGCCTAGTACATGGTCCGCAGCTATAAATATCGGTGACCCGAGCGATGGAACATGAGGGCAAACCAGCCTCGTTCAAATGGATCCCGTTTTTAACCGTTTTCATACCCCCAAAAAAAAAAAAAATACTTACACTGGAGTTTGTTCTTCAACTCCAACGGATTTTGAAGTGGTAAAAGATTGATATTAAACATATTTTCGACTTATAATATTTGTCCAGATTTCGCTGATTACGTTCTCACCCTATGGACCGGCAAAAACGACGCTATTGCCCCCCCCCCTGGCCGCCCCCCCCCCTGCAAGGGCAAATCCTCGCTTTCACTTGATGATTTATAACTACAACAAATCAAACGGCTTTGAAAATCAGACAGTCCCAACTTAAAAAAATGACAGAATGTCCCTTTAATCTCCACCCCACATACCTTTGACCCCAATCTGTGTAGGGTAAGTGCAGGTATATCGGGCCCTTAGTAGACCAAAAACCTGTTTCCTCACGGGCGGAGCGGACCTTTCAAGTAGAGTCGTCGGTCGGGTGACTTTTTTTCCCCTCTGAGTTAAAATTGGCCAAAATAGCCCCAAAAAATCTTGAGACAAGTTTAACCATTTTTTACAAACATTTTTAAAACAATTCAGCCAAATTTGAAATTTTTTGCAAAACGGCTTATTTTACCATGATTTTGGGGCAAAACTATGGGACTAATCTTCTTGGCTTTTAGTGTGTGTTCCGATCATTTTTGGACCCCCTGATTTAATACCTGGAGTAGTATCGATTTTGATATCCAGATGAAAGGCCGTATTCTCCTTGTTGTGAATCCATTCATTCCCAAGAGAAAACAAAAAAGCACTGTTTTAATTGTACAGCAATTGGCAGTTTTGAATGGCTTTGCAATATAATTATTGCCTTTCTACCTCACAACCAAACCGCAAGTTTGTTTCCCACAGTAAACTTGATAGGGTGTACATGCCAGTCAGCAATGCTCTCACATATCAGTAAAGAAACCAAATAGACGACACAGAACAAGCACCTTTAAAGCAGGGGACATACATGATTTTTTTTTCCTTTGGTCCAATTCAATCCAAAAATCAAGTTTGAACTTAATTTGATAGCTCTTTCTCCTTCTTCTCCCTGATAGTGCGAATTCTAAAGGGTTTTGTGGGACAGGTCTTTTCCTTTCCCACAAATCTCAACGATCCATCCCGGAGGATATAAAGTGGATGGATTGAGGCACGATACCAACGATATTGGTCGAGCTATAAGTTTTAACAAATATTGTGCGAGACGCCAGCGAAAAAAAAATCCAATTTTTATCATTATTATTTTTTCAGAATCGACTTGACCCCAGCTAGTGAAACAGTTGTTGAACTTAGTACATTCAATTTAGTTTATAAACCTCCACTGGGACCCTAAAAGAAACGGAACCTGTAATCAACAGAAACCCAAAATATTTTAACTGGGAACCACCAAAAATTGAAGGATAGCCACAAGGAATCTAAGAAATTGAACCAGTACCACGGTAATACCAAGAATGGAACCAGTAAGACACTAGGAACCTACCAAAATAATTGCACCCAGTAGCAATGGTGAACCACCAAAATATTGAAGGACCACACAACTGGGAACCACCGAATATTGAAACCAGTAAGTACTGGGAACCACCCAAAATTTGAACTAGTAACCAATGGGGAACACCAAAAAATGGAACCGAAAGCCACAAGGAACCTAAAAAATTGAACCAGTAAGACACGGGCAACCACCAAGAAATTACACCAGTACGACACCAGAACCACCAAAATTGAACCAATAGCCCACTGGGGAACCAACAATAATTGGAACCAGTAGCAACTGGGAGCCAGCAAAAAAGCACAGTAACCTCCAACAATTGAATCATGTAGACCATGGAAACCAAGAATAGAACAATATCCACTGGGAACCAGCATACAGGATCCCATTAGCCACTGGGAACAGCACCCCAAATGGATTGTAACTAACAGCGACAAAGAACCAGCAGTAACCATCAAAAATAAACACAGTAACAGCAAGCTCTCCCCCCAACCAGACCCAACTGGGAACACTAAAGGAATGTAACTAACAGCCACAAGGACCAGCTGAACCCGGGAAGCCACAACAATAAAACAAATAACAACACGCCCACCCCCCCCCCCCCACACACACCCCTCTAATGAACATCAATACTACCTACCACTGGCTACATTAATTGTCACTGTCAATTCTGATTTCTGCATCTATTAATATGTGAACTGTGCACTCTAATCACAATAGTGGATGAGTGTCCAAGTGTGGGAAAAAGTTTGTCATCCAAATGGCCCAATTTGCAGTAATTTGGTTTCTTAAGTGGTGTAGAAAGTATAGGCATGTAAATTCTGAAAACAATAATACTGCCAGAAATCGGTCATAATGCCATTCACACCAGCATACATAGTTTGTGCCATGCACGGTATTGGTGCCATTATTGTTTTGCTATCGAACTACAGGCTCGTAAATGTGCATACATTATTTTTGTTCCTTCAATACAATTGGACACTACACATTTATTACCCCGTAACTTGCCTGACATAAAATATTGTAATCACCTCCCAACAACTGTGTTATCAAACTTGTAAAAATCCAGATGACTTGTCCCTCAACCCATCGCACTGACTGCAACAAACCCCGAGTCCTTCTCTCCATGAACTCTCCCCCAACGTTACTCAATTTCGTCAAATAATGATTTCCAGTACGCACCGCAGCTGACTCAAATTGTCTTCGGAAAACACGTACTCGTTGTTCCTCTCGTCGAGGAGTTGATTTCCAATGGTGAGCGAGAGGATCTCTTGCAGCACTAAAGCAATGGTAGTAACTGATAGCTTCCACATTCTCTGGGGTGAGGCCTTCAGCCACTTGCTTCAGGACTGTATGGTAGGTAGCCATCGCAAGAATAGAGAGGTTTTCCTTTAAATGGTTCCAGATATGGTCTGCAGCCAGCTAGTGACTCAAGGGAAGAGGATCTGACGTTCCACACGCAAAGGATACACTGCCTATAGTATGTGTGCACCCCGGTGGGACCTAAGCTTTTAATTGTGCTTGACCATCATTAGGCCATCTGCAATGCACAGCTTGAAAGTCTATTATTATGGCACCACTGAATAAACAAAAATATCAACGGCACACATTTTTGACAACTAATGTGAACTACACCACGTGCTTCATCCTGTGTGTTTTTAACGAAATTTCAATGTGAGGCAAAATATGATTTTTACAAAAAATCTAGTTTAACACGTCTCACTTGAGAATGGTCATATAGAGGGCGGTATAACAACAAATCATGACCTTTTAGGCCATATTGGCAAGTTCCCCGCACTGGATATTTTTCTGATTTTTTTGAGGAGATAATAGCTCTTGGTCATGCATCACTTATATCATTTTTGTCAATTGTGTCGCTGTTGCTTAAATTGCTCTAAAAATAAAAGAGAACGATTTGCATGGGGTCAAACAGCTGTGAATAGCCATGCACTATTTTTTCTACTGCTATCATGTCAGTTGCTAGCATGTCAGTAGACCGGGTGTCTACATGTAAACCATTAGGCATAACAGGCATGGAGGTGGGTTAGAACCCAGAAGTGTCTACTGGGAAATTCAGACTCAAGCTACCGGAAGGGGGTGGGGGGGTGAAGAAGCATGGCCAATGGAAGTGAAAGAAAAAGTGCCCTGCCAATGCCTACCTTTCATTCCCAACCCCTATCCCTTCTTCGCTACACCCCATCTCCCCTCCCCAACACCCCATCTCCCCCCTCCCAACATCCCATCTCCCCTTCCGCGCACCCCACCTCCCCTTCCACACCACTCCCCCTCCCCCTCCCCACACCCCTCCTCATTTCCCATCTCCTTCCCTTCCCATCCCTCCCCTCATTCCCTTCCCTCCCCAATGCCCAATCTTTACCTCCCCAATTCCCACATCTCCAATGGGACCCATCTCCCCTCCCCAATGACCCTCACTCCCGCCCTCAGTTGCCCATCACGCCACCTCAACCTCTCCCAATGCCCCATCTCACCAATGCCTCATCTCCCCAATGCCCCATCTCTGCTACCCATTTCCTTTTTCCCCTCCCCAATTTCCTTTCTCCTACCCAATTTCCCTTTTCCCTCCCCAAGCCTCCTTTCCCCTCCCCCAACACCACCATCATCCATGCTCATGCGCATTCTCCCAAACACCCATCTCCCCCTCCTAATTACTCATCTCACTCCCCTCCCATACCCAATTATCCTTGGCCCTCCCCCTCCTCCAACCCCTTCATATTCCATCTCCCCTCCCATATCCCATCCCCTCCCCAATGCCCTATCTTTCCCTCCCCAATGACCCCTCTCAAACCCCAACCCCCATCAATGCCATCCATTCTCCCCAACCACTGCTCCATCCCACCCCACCATGCCCCATCTACCTCCACACAATGCAATAATCTCCCCATCCACACACAATGCCTATCTCCCATTCCCAATACACAATAGTTCAACAATGATCTGTTGTCAGGAAAAAAAACGGGGGATATGAGGTAATCGTGCAAGTATTGGTCTTAATCTCCACGGATCTCCCATACACAATAGGCCTACTATCTTCTGCAAACAGCCTGGTATTTGATTTCATATAATCTACAATATCGTTAATATAAATGGGGAAAAGTGTTGGACCTAGGCTAAGTTGGTTGTGGTGGTAGGCATAAATGATATGGATATGGAGGGTTAACAAATTTAGAAATTATTAAATGCATTATCACAGACAGCACAACGTTTACTCACCACCTGTCAAGCTCAAATAGGAACGCCTTTGTTTTGACGAGGAATTTTGTTCTGCAAAACTCGCTAACTTCAGTCTTTGGGAAAGCTTCGTTTACACCACGGAGGGACCAACAATCACAATGCACACACATCCATGTTCGGACAAAAAACCTATTTAGTATTCCATTGCAGGTGGTATTTCTATGTGTATACAATTTCTGCAACAGCGTAAAATAAAAAGAGTTAAAATCATTTTGTCAGTACATAATTTTGTCGTTCAATTTCATACTTCGAATGTTAAAACAACTGTAAAATCATTTTATGGCAATAAAGTCCACTTTTTAAGAATTGATTTTGGGGGGAGGAAATTACAACAACAAATTAAACGCTCTTGCCGGGAATTCCCCAACGCGGTCCCCCATAGGGATCTTGTCCGGGGGTTGCCTCGCATAGCTAAGTAATACAGCTCTCGGTCATGTCGGTCCGGAAGCACGATATCGGAAACCCGTCGGAATTGCTGAGATCGCTGTTCAAAATTGGTCGTGTGAAAATGTCACTGAGTACGTCAATCTCCCGGGTCGATCAATGTGCTGGTTGATTTCAAAAAATTTATAATGGCACGTTTTAGCCCTGCTGGCTTTAATACATGCAACTGATGAAAGCCCAGTCATTCAACAGACAGGTTCCCTGCATCGTTGCGCCGTTGCGGGTGTGGGAATTTGGAACAGGCACGGCAAAAGGCGTTGTGGTTCGATTTCCCAGAAGTTGCAAACTAAATTCCTGATATTGCTATTCATTGCTATTTCATTGTAACAAGCTACACATTCCGGAGTTTTAGTGGAAAAGGCCATTCTTTGAAAAAGAACTTTCCTGTAGACCAACTAGGAATTCGTCAGGAAATCATCAGGGAGTGTTCCATCAATACTTGTGGTGGTGGTGGGTGGGTCCGGGGGCGGGGGGTGGAGCTCTTCAGACAGCAACTTTTTTTGACCCCCCTTTTTAGGTTCGAATTTTTTTTGATTCCCCTTTTCATGGTCGTAACCTTTTGATTCCCCCAGACAAAAACAACACTTACGGGTGGGTCTAGCCTTTCAGAGGTGTGCCCACCATGTAAATCGTAGCAAGCACGATGTCATCTTACCTCGCTTCTTCACAGTGGTGGCAACTTTGTTTGGTCCTTTAGCATTTTTCACTATATTTTTCCACTTATATTTATCATTTTCCAAGTGACCACCAAACCTAAAAATTCCATCTGTTAATTGCTTCAAATAAAGTTTGGAATTTTTTGCCCTGTCCAGTCAAACACCCCACCTAATTAAGAAATTCAATAGGCCGCCATACAACCAGCATCTGATACTTCTACTTTTGACAGTATAATAGTAGCTTGGTAGGCCTATGTATAAGCTTGTAATACTTATCTTTAGCAATCATTATAGCCCAGGCGCGGATCCAGGGGAATGGGCGCGATGCCTCCCGGTAAGTCTGGCAAGTACTTGCAAAATCCGCCCCTTTTGAGCTATTTTGGATCCAGTTACAGCCTTTCATTCAGCCCCCCGGTAATTTTGACATTTTAAATCCTGGACTCCGTCATTGATAGTCCACTCCAATCTAACGGTATGACCGGAACACAACGCACAGAAGGTTTTCTTCTTGCTGTAACTTCTTGTATAAACCACTGGCGTACCCCCGCCGGGGGGGGGGGGCATTGGGGGCTAAATCCCCCCTCAAAGTTCTCAAGAAAAAGATGAAGCCTGAAAGAGAAAGGGAGAAAGAAAAAAGAGCAAAGAGAGGAGAAAAGAAGATGAAAAAGAAATGAAAAGAGAAAAATGCGTATCAAAAAGTGTCGGAAGAAGTACCAATGAAAGCGTTTTTCAGGTCTTGAAAACCCCTAAAACGTCATGTAGCTTCCAGGGCCTCTGCCCCTGGAACCCACCGGCCGGCCGTTGCCCTGGACCCCACAGGGGCCCTAAGGCGGGCACCTGGACCCCACCCATTAGTCGCTCCACTCGGTCCGCTCGCTTCGCTCTCTTGGTTCGAACATCTTTAGTCCAGCCCCCTCAATACCATTTCCTGGGCACGCCTATGTAAACCTCCCAAAACATATCAAAAAGTAAAAAAGAAAGCATGGCAAGACATCTAAGTTGCATAAAACCTATGTGCCATTTTGCCTATATTTTGGTTATTATACAATATATTAGAGGGGACGCCCTATTTAATTACATAAATTTTTCATTGCATCTTAGAATGTTCTTCACCCCATCTGTAGTAGTTTTGGCGTGGTGCGCTGATATTTCAACCCGTTTTTCATGTGAGAGCTAAAAATAGATTTTCTTAGCCCTATATGTGTCACATTATACGGTCGACCAAAATGGGGTACAGTTTCGCTTATAACTTCAAAACCAAATCTCCTTAAGCCCTAAGATTTCACAGAGTAAATGAGAAAAAATTTGTAGCTTTCTTCAAATACCAAATGGTTGACCACTTCCAGGTAAAAATCTCGGGAGCATGGGGACGATGCTATTAC